>JAWNNJ010002384.1:0-23749 GCA_035045125.1 Hypselothyrea guttata
CTATAACTGATATTTTAGTTCGCAGTACACTAGCTCCCCCTAATAATAATGCTAATAATAAAATACTTGGAAATATAAGGTTAAATATCTCCAATGTTTGGTTATTGTAGCCTTTCAGCTATATCTGAGTATTATTTTAATAATTAAATTACAAACAAAAATTAGCTTATTTTTAGTGGTAAGGTTTATAAAAATACGTCTTTGAAAATCTTCAATTTTAATAAAAAAAAATAAATTTAATAAGGCATTCTGTTTTATACAAATAATGTTTAAAATAAACTTAAAATAAGTTGAATGGATCGAAAATGTTTAGTTCAAACCCAGTTCGGCTTCATTAATTTTGTTAATACCCTGTTAGTTTTACTAATTAAAAGTGAGGTAAATTTTAGAATTCCGAACCGGTTCGCTTCAAATTTGGTTTAAAGCTCTAATAAAATTAATAAACGAAGAACTCATATGCTCGAGAGTATTGCTATAATGTTGCGCAAGAATTATTTTGTTGAATTCATCCAGATATATACATATGTATATTTACAAAATATATATGAATATGCATGTGTTTGATTGTCCGTCAAGTGGCCATTTTAATTTGATTTTTTAATTTCTTTTCTGCGTTATTTATTTGCTTATTTGTCTTGGCTGTGGCTTTCGGCTTTTCGCTTTTTGTGGCCAGCAGGAAGTGTCGAATTACAATTCTTTTTTGTGTTCGTTTTTTAATTTTTGTTTTTGCATGAAGGCGGCGCATGCAACGATCCACAAGCCACTGCAAAATAAAAAAAATATGCTTAAAACAACAAACATTTTGGCTTTAATAGTTTCAATAACGCTAAAGAAACAATACATAAAAGTTTTGTTATGTTATGTCATCTAAAAAAATTCAAATTGATCGATGAACATGGAGATTAAAATTGCTTGCTGCGCTAATAATTATGGGCGGCACTGTAAATGCCAGCTGTGCTAACAATGCTGTTAGTCAGTGTAGTTACCGTTAGAATATTTCGATAATCGATAGTTTAAGCCAGCTAATTAATACTGTAATCGATGTAATCGATGCTGAATCTGTGATAGAAGGAACAGAGAAATAATCGAAATCTAGTTTCCTTTTCTAAATATAAAATATAAATATTTCATATTGGTTATTCCAATACTTTTTAATGAAATTTTTTTGTGGTTAAATCTGCTTTCAATCCCAAGTCTTTGGGATGCATCTCGAATGCCTCTAGAGTTGCCAAGGCAGACTTGTGCGACAATTTGGCTGGACTCAAGTGCACGATAAACAATAATTATTGAATTCTAATGCAAATCGCTTGGCTCGGGGCGAAGAGTGGCTCAAGTGGATAGCTTTGGAATGGATGGAATGCGGGGCACGCAGCTCGTCAAAAAATGAAATTTATGGACACGGCAGAGTGGCAATGACAATCGACATGAGCTCAGGGTCCAGTTGAAGGCTGAGAGGGTGGTTGGGGGTTGGCACATAATCAGTGCCAACGGGCAGGTCAAAAGGAGGTGGAGTGGGGCGGCGACCGACCAGAGTTGTCAACGTTTATTACACACACTTGCCTACAAACACACATGGCTTGATTATGCTGCGTACTGTTTTTATGCCTGCAGTGCGACGTGTTTCACGGCGTTGTCGATGACTTTGATGAGCTTTGAAGTCTTTCAGTACACTGCAAAAAAAGCCTGCAAACTCATAAAATATTTGTCTGAAATACTGATATACTCGAATTCCATTTAATAAATGGGTACAGTTTAAAAATTTTTGGGAAATAAATTAATTAATAAATTAAAATCAAATAAATTATTTATTTATTTATTCAAAAATGTATTTAAAACAAAAATAGTAAAACAGCGTATTTTAAAATTCCGTAATATAAGCAAAAACTTGTTTAAAAAACAAAAAAATTCTGCTCGGCTTGCTTATTTTATAAAATACTATAATTTATTAATTTTAATTTTAAATAAATTTGTAATTAACTAAGAATATAATAGAATTTGCTAAGCTAATTGAGTTTGGCAATTTTGTTGATGCTTTTTTGATTGGTTTACGAAAAAAAGCGATCATATCCGGTTTGCAGACGTGATTTAATTTTTAACTTATTCAAGATATTTTTTAATAGCATACTTTTAAGTGCAGCTTGCTATTGAACTATAATTTAGCAATTTTAAATGGAATTTTAGTAAAAAAAAATATTTTTTAAAACAAATTTCAGTGTATAAACTTGCTATCTGGGGTTGTTGCGTATTTCTTAGCTACTTTTTTAGCTTCATTTTTTTATGCCTCAAGTGGACGGTGACGACAAGCGACGCGCTTAAGTGGCTGCCACAACACCACTCCCTCCATCCCCCGCCCTCCCCTGCCATGCCCTGGCTACAGTGCGTTTTTGTCTTAATTCAATCGATAGTTCACACATGTAATCGCATGATTGGGGGCTTCCCTGTTTCCGTCTCTGTTTCTATTTTCATTTTTTGCATGCCGCACACGTAGCACACGACATTGTAAAGGGGCCAGGGGGTGGTTGGGGTGGTAGGGAAGCCTCTAGGAATGGGGGTAAGTTGGTTATACTGCAACTTAAAGCTTAAACCGTAAATTGTAACTAATTTTGATACGTCATCCATTCCAGCTTGGCGTGCTCATTAGGCTAATGTAGTTATTCCTTTGGCTACTTCAGAAGCTCATTAGTTCATTAGTTGCCGCCTTGTGCCCGAGTGGAGAGAAGAGAGAAGAAGCTAAACTTTTACTGCAAAATATGCTCGTAAATCTCATTCTGAAGGGGGCAGCATGAAAAAGCGAAAATTTATCGCGTCAAAGGACAAGTGCCAAAAACTTTTACCATTGCTTATCAATCATTGACGTATGTGATGGGATATTCAATGATTATAGAGTGTGTGGACCAACAACTTTGCTCTGTTCCAAGCACTTCAGCAGCTCATGCTCTAAAGTTGGCGCGTCCTTGGCAGACTATAAGTTGGTATAACAGCAGTTGGGAAAGCAAGCCATGTGTTATAATATATGAGCGTCTTATAACAGTGTCTAACGAGTGGCATAACTGAGATTATAAAACTGTTACCCAACACTAAAAAATTATCGTGTATACCAGTTATATGCAACTCTGTTTGCACTTGTTATTTGTGTCATGTGTTATAGTATAAAAGCGTCTAATAACAGATTCTATCGAGCGACATAACTGAGACAAATTATTTGGTATAACAGCTATATGCAACTCTGTTTACACATGATAAATCCAGATGTATAACAGTGTGTGTACAACTAATTTATGCTAGTTTAACTTAATAGTACAACTCTCACGTTTCGCTTGATTTATAATTCACGCTATCTCAAACTCACGTAGAGCTGATATAACATCACAAAATCTGATCTACAAGCTGTATAACACCCGTAACAGTATAACAGTTTCCTATTGAGCGGATATGAAGATGATAAACTCCATAACGCCTGTCTAACTTATTTGTAGCAGTTTCCAATAACAATCGTGTATGACAGTTTGTATAACAGTTTAATCTAAACTTTAATTCGAGCAAACAAGCGACACCAGCCTGATTATCTTGACACTCCCCCTGACAGCTCTTTTTATCTCCGACTGGCATCTTGTACGTCTTACGGATGGCTCCGTACCAAAACCATAAAACCATTCAAAATAAACCCACTTTTGTGCCCGGTTCAGTTTTTTTTCTTAGCTTTCTGGTCATGCTCATGTCTTCTGACACGCTTTCCATTTCTTTTGCCCCCTCGCTTCGCTCTCTGCATGCCATTGTCTTGCATTTTTATTGATGGGCTGCTTGGCTGTTTTTTACGACTTTCCCCAGCACCCGGGGACCAAGTGGACTGTACGGAATCGAACTGGACCTTTGGCTGGCATTGAATATGGCCAACACATGCTTTTGGGCCAGTGCATTTGTCGTTCCCGAGGCGATTTTCATACCCATATCCAGACTTCCGTTTGAAATGTATCTTTATCGCTTTATGCTGCTTCCGTGCTGCGTACACTGAAGAAAATTTCAAGTATCTCAGGTTATTTGAAGGTAAGAAACAAACTTATTGTTAGACCCTTTACTTTAAAAAAGTAAAAAGGGTCTATTAGTTTAGTGCAAAGAGGAAATGTGTGTAACACCCAGAAGGAGGCGTGGCAGACCCCACAAAAGTATATATATTCTTGATCAGGACGACAAGACGAGTCGATATAGCCATGTCCGTCTGTCCGTCTGTCCGTCTGTCTGTCTGTCTGTCTGTCCGTCCGTCTGTATGAACACCTAGATCTCAGCAACTATAAGAGCTAGAGACACCATATTCGGGATTCAGGTTCCCCTAATCAGCAAGCAGCACGAGTTTGTTTTAGATTTTTGATACACCCCCCCCCTTCCCCCGCAAACCGCAAAAAGCTACTGCAGCCACAGCTTTAAAGTTATTGGCTTGTAATTTGGTACGTAACTAGCTTATGACATTCTCTATCGACGCTGTGAATTTTGTTTCAATCGGATAAGAAACAGCGAAAATATGGAACGGACAAT
This sequence comes from Hypselothyrea guttata, assembly GCA_035045125.1. NCBI lineage: Eukaryota > Metazoa > Arthropoda > Insecta > Diptera > Drosophilidae > Hypselothyrea > Hypselothyrea guttata. The sequence continues at coordinate 4,531 of JAWNNJ010002384.1, forward strand.
TTGCCGCAATAGGCAGAGGGGGGGGTGGTGTGCCTTGCATACGCGGGTTGCTTAGTGTGTGTGCGTCTGATTGTGTTTGTATGTACATATACTCAAAGTAAAGGGTCTCCTACGGTCGGTTACGTCCGACTGTAGCCTCCGTCCCACTGATCTGCCCCGTCCCTATATTTTTTCTATATTTATTTATTTAGTTAAATGTCTAGTAAGATTAGGCATCCAAAAACAAATTAAATTGCAATTTAAAGCTTGGCAAACAACAATTAAAATTAAATTAAATTAATAAAACTACAAGTAAAAAGAAATAATAATATACAATAGATAATTTGGAAAACAAATTAAAGTAAAAAATTAAATCAATTTAAGTTTGGCAAAACATACTTAAAACAATTTATATATGTATAACAAGATTAAAATATATATTTGGGACTATTTAAAATAGTATAAAATGAGCATTATTCAAGGGTTGCAAATGATTTTTTAAACAAATCTCTGGAAATACATAAATATAACAACTTACATAAAATTGTATATACAATAACAATATACTTATTTCAGAAAATATAAATTTTCAGCTTAAGTAAATTATTTCACAAAATAAGTTTTAAATTAAAGACAATTTTCTATTTTTTGTTTGTTTCAAATATTTTTCTGCAAATATTTTGTACAGTGCAGCAACAAACAGTCATCGGACTACCGCTGCTCGGGGGGCTCGCATAATTTCCGTAATGACCAATGATATAAATGGAACTCATTTGCCAAGACATTCGCCCCTTTATTGATGCCCCGCCGTAAATCGAGCAAGTCTTCGACTTCAACTCGGACTTGGACTCGCAAACGGACTTGCGACTCCTTTTAACGGTTGCAATAATAAATTAAATCACATTTTGGCTTTTCTATCTGTTTTCTTTTTTTGCCGTAGTCTACTTTTTCGGGGGTTACGGTTCATTGACTGTGCGTATATGAGAATTTCCCTACCACTTACTGGCTTTCCTTTTGGCCCCAACTAACATTGCAAATTGGATGAATTTGATTTGCGCCCTAGAAAAAAAACTAGAAAAAATCGACACAAAAAGGTTTTTTTGGCTCAGTTTTGGGTCAGACCTTCGAAGAGCGCAGAACTGCAGAAGGTTGTACCGCGTATCCAAATGCAGAAGCCGAACCAGGTAGTTGCAGGTGCATCCACACTACTTATAATTCTTGCTGTTGTATTGCTTTTGTTTTATGCTTTATATATTCTATACATATATATCATGTTTATGCTCTTCTTCTTGCTGCTTTTTTGATTTTTGGTGTCTGCTTTCCGCTGATGTGACAGTTTTTCAGTTGGTGTTTTGAGGCTTATGTAAAATAAAAAATATATATCAACTGCCACAAAAAGTAGATGAGTAATGAGCACACCTATATAAGGTATTATATATATATAAATATATGCAGATTTATATAGACATATATACTCGTATACATGTACATATATGTGTTTTAGATACTACTAGTTTACAGCTTTATTCCTAGAAAATTTTAATAGGAATGCGCTTTAAATAACATCTCAAGAGCTATAGACTTTTATGGAAAAATATTTGTAGAAACCCGCTTAAAGTTCCCTATGAAATAATTAGAATAATTCTATAAAATAATGAATAAGTAGTCAGATCAACCTATAACAATACAAAATAAGTCCATTTCAAAGAAACCAAACACAGAAAATAAATATTACTCAGGAAACCTATTTTAAACACTCGGAAATCGGAAATGAATATAATGGTAAGGGAATACCTACTGCGAAGATGATCCAATAAACTCTTTCCTTTGTTTATTATATATTTTCGTCAAGTGTCTAAACATTAACTCGATGTACAAGAATCGGAAATGAATATAATGCTCGAGGAAAACCTATACCTATTACGAATATATACAACTAATAAATACTTTGCTTATTATTTATTTGCATCAAGTGTCTTGCTGCAATAGATACTGGAAATTGTGCACCAGCGTGGGAACGTAAACAATTTGTACCCTACATAATAAATTGAATAGAATTCAAGCGAAACGAGACCTATAACATAAACAATACAGAAGTGTGTACATATATTGCAAGCTCATAGACGAGACATAGAAACGAATCTCGGCTGTAGCATCTGGGTAGACTGGTGTCTCGATTCGAAGTGCTGATTAGCTGAAAGACGCGAATGCGATTGCAAAACTTGGGAACTCATGGAGGAAATAGAGGTGTACCTAGGGGCAAAGCTCGTTACGAGGTGCTCGTGTCAGCAGTTTGGGTCGTCTGTGCCGGTCAATGAACTGCACGGCAGAAAAAAAAAACAGAGAAAGAAAACAATTAAATAAAAATAAATATAATAATAAATGAAAAATTGAAAACTGTTTGCGCTTGCACTTTAGCATTCAAGTTGAGTTTTGTTTTGTTGTTGCTCCGATTTTGAACCATTTTTTCTATGAGCTCTACAGGGAAATGCAACTCTGAACTGCACGCGCTTAATGAGGTTAAAATTCACATATAAATACACCTATATACTGAATACACATATATGTAGCATTTATTTAAGGTATTTTCGGAAAGTGTTTATAATAAATTGCATTTAAATTTCAACAGCATTATGTTATCAGAGCGAAAAAAGTTTGCGTAAATGGTTTTTAATGCTGAATTTGCAATAAATCAAAAGCGGACAAAAAAAATTAACCAAAAGGTACCACGTGACCGACTGTGCCATGCCTGTACCCAACCAAACTACCCTCTTTTTGGGATTATAAAATATTTACAATGATAAAATTACTTGGTTTTATATTGAATTAAAATGTTAAACATATTTGCTTGAAATAATCATATCCCATGCAAGCAAGTTGACGTACAGATAAAATAAATCGATTGCACGGATCAGCATTAATTGTTTGCGCGTCTTTTCCCGTCGCTTAATTTATTTATTTGTGCACACACATAAAGTGCAATTTGATGATTTAATTAATATTAAATTACACTGGTTAAGGCAGAGCCAGCAAGGCCCTTTATAGACCTCTGCAATTATACAATTATGAACATGTCCATTAGTGTTGGAGTGCCAACTGTACCTGCCATTCCGTTGGCCCTTTAATTTATGCCTGGCCAATATTTAGCATACAAACAAGGCTTATTAATTAAGAGAGCCCCAACACACAGATACACTTTCTCGCATCGAGAAATCACAAATGCGTAAAATCGAAATGCCGTCATTTCGTGGTGGATTTATCCAAACTTACAGACTTCCTGTCCCTCTGTCTGTCTGCCCCCCTTCTTAACTATTATATATATGTATATGCACAAGGATTCGTCGGTCTGTTATACGCTATTCCAGCATTAACTCTGACTTTATTAACACGCATATCAATTCATTTTGATTGTAATTCATGCCGTAACCAATCGCTGCATATCGCCCCACATACTCCTTCCTGCTCCCCTCTACCGCTGGGCAATAAAATTATTGTTTATAGATATGTTGTGGCTGCAGTTAAAAGATACAAAGATACACACCAGACTACGCCGGATACATGTCATATGTGGCCAGATAATTGCCTGCTTCTGTTTACTGGAGCGTGATCTTAAAAAGGCAAAGCAGAGCGACAAACGGAAGGAATAATTCAAACTATTTTATTCCAAAGGTAATAGTAAGGCCAATGCTTACATATGGGGCTGTTGCATGGGGTGATAGAGCTATACTCGTCACCGCAAAGAAACAGCTTCAAAGACTTCAGAGGCTAGCCTGCACTTGCATCACAGGAGCAATGCGAACCTGTCCTACGCAGGCACTCGAAGTTCTTATGGAATTGACACCACTGGACGTGGTAATCAAACTCCAGCAAAAAGCAACAATGCTAAGATTAGCAATGGTAGGCACAGGAGGCGCGAGCATTCTGAGTAGCAGAGAACTCGATGAGGTAGCCAGGGAAATGCCCCTAATATCCCTACCAAGAGATGAGATGATAGCCGAATACATATTCGAGCGATATTTCAGTATACACTTATGCGACAAGAAGGAATGGACGTCTTTAGAGGAGGTTCATCCAATGAAAAAGCACACAATACAATGGTACACCGACGGTTCATTAACACAACTAGGCACTGGCCTGGGTGTGATTGGACCTAGGCTGAAATATCATGAGGCTCTTGGCAACTACGCTAGCATATTCCAAGCTGAGGTATGCGCCTTGGGCAGGTGTGCTGACTTCAATCTTGATCGCGGCTATCGGAAAAGAAACATCGCAATCTTTTCCGATAGCCAGGCAGCCATTAGAGCCATAAGTAGCTGCACCATCACCTCCAGACTGGTGCATGAGGTTAGATCAAAACTAGATAGGTTGGGAAAACTCAACAACTTGTCCCTAAGATGGGTGCCTGGTCATAGGAACGTACCTGGCAATGAGCTGGCAGATGAGCTAGCCAGAACTGGTGCTAGTACCCAAATGGTTGGACCAGAACCTTTCTGCGGCATAGGTCGGAATGTGATATCTGAGCTTCTTCGAACAGAGGAAAGGCAGAGTAGGGCAAACAGCTGGCAGAACACCCCAGGTGCTCGGCAAGCAAAAGCGCTACTGGGTACTCACAATCCGGAAAGATTTCAGCAAAGCATACAGCTAGGCAAGAACTCCCTCAGGATTCTCACAGGTCTTCTGACGGGACACTGCAGGCTAAAGGGGCACCTAAAGAAACTAGGCATAGTCAGCGATGACAGCTGCAGGTTCTGCAATGCGGAGATAGAATCATCAACGCACATACTAACAGATTGCTGTGCAATAGCACGCAAAAGATACCTCAATCTAGGCAAATTCACAGTGTCAGAAAGGGAGATAGGAGTCCTCAGTCCGATGAAAATACTCGACTTTGTTCGGGACATCGGACTTATGGAAGTACTTTAAGTTCAGCAGGGGGTACAATAGATCTTATAGGTCGCGGTACAATAACCCACGAATAATAATAATAATAATAATAATATTCCAAAGGTCAGTAAGTGAGGTTTTTTGAAATTATTATATGGATTATTTAGTAATACCCGAGAAATAAATAATTCTCGTAAATGTTAGACACACATTGACAAATATTCTTCTTAAATCAGATTAATAGTTCTTATCAGAAAAATGGGAAATACAGGGTTATTAACTTTGTCAGGATGTATGTAACAGGCAGAAGGAGGCGTGGTAGACCCCACAAAGTATATATATTCTTGATCAGGAGGACGAGTCGAGTTGATTTAGCCCTGTCTGTCTGTCTGTTCGTCTGTCCGTCTGTATGAGCGCGTCGATCTCAGCAACCATAAGAGCTAAAGCAGCCGTTTTGGTAATTTTTGAAAGATGTATACCATATGCAGAACAAGTTTATTTAACCGCCCCTACCGCGAGCAATGGCCGTAAATATAATACATTAACCAATTTAAGACATATAAATCTATCTAAATAAATTCTTTCTTCTACGAACTGTGGAGATGATTAATATCTACCAATTTCGCAAATTTCAATTAAATCGGTCCATTATTAAAAGAATTATGATTAATTAAGAACTTTTTTTTTTTATTTTTTTTTATGTATATGTAAGTAGTAGTAGGCTATGCTAATAATATATATATCCCGATATACCATTGGCCTCCTCGTGGTGTTCCCTGTGTATCGATTATATTTATTAATCGTTAGCTGATTCGAGCGGCGAAATAATATAAATAAAATATTTTTATTCAACATAGAAAGTTGGTATTCGGAAAATAAATTGACTTAGATTCAAAATATATTTTAAATAGAATACTGTACTAGCAAGGCTGATCTTTGGTACAGGGTATAAGACATTCGGGCTTGCCCTTGCCTTTTTTAATTACTCTTAATCTGGGTTTCACTTATTTCATAGGTATGAGGTATAAAACCTGAAACTTTTGCTATTAAAAAAACCCAGATTACAAGAAATAGAATAGCGCCAGAAATGGTATAAATTAAATTTCACTTTATCAGCTGAGATCAGTTAAAACATTAGGAACACTCAAATGGCTTCGTATTGGATCGTATTTCTTATCCTTGGAACCACTCTGCAGAGCTTTTCCTGTTTGGAAAATGAACTAAGGGAAAACTCTTCCCAATATTACCGTAACTCTTGCCCTCAACAAGATGGAGTTTTCGACATATAGCTGGATAATTTTAAATCCTTTCCTGTCCTCTGCGATACGACACCAACAGGGGCGGGATGGATGGTGATAATGAACCGCTTGAACGGATCGATCAATTTCTTCAGAGACTGGGATACCTATAAACGCGGATTTGGTGATATATCCAGTGAATTTTTCATTGGATTTGATAAATTGCATGCCCTAACCTCGGCATCCACCACTGAACTCTATGTGGTCTTGGAGGATTTTGAAGGGCAGACAACCTATGCGCGCTACGATGACTTTCAGGTCAACAACGAGGCGGATTCTTATAGATTGGAGAAGCTTGGAAATTGCTATGGCACCGCCGGCGATGCAATGAGATATGCTGAAACGATGAAGTTGTCCACCCATGACAGAGACAATGACGAAGATGCTACAAACTGTGCATTAAAGAAAATGAGTGCCGGATGGTTTAAATATTGCACGAAAAAGTAAGTTTTCTCTATACACGTAAGTGATTTCTCAAAGCTAATTGTCTTAAATTATTTTCAGCAATATTTTTGGAATGTATTTAAAGGAAGCTTTTAGTACCGTATATGATTATAGGGGTATATGGTGGGAACTCTGGCGTGGTGATTTGTACTCTCTCAAGACAGTTAAGTTTATGGTCAATCCAAAATGTTTTTGCTCTTAGGTGCTGGATAAAAGTAACATCCTTATTACAAATTCCCAGCAAATGTATCCAACTACAAGTCCTTATCCCTCTTTAACTCCTGATTGATTTTCGTCTCTTGCTACTTTGATTAAGCTACACCATATCTCGAATATGGGTGGATAAACATTTTGAATAATATATATATTTTTTTATATCAGTAAACTTCGAACGATTTTAAATGTTGTATAAAATTAATGATTTAATAAATAAAAATAATTGTTTTATATATATTATTTATTTCATTATATTATATATAAATGAAAAAAAAAAAAACGGATCATTATAAAACCATTTCAGGAAGCTCGTGGTCCTGATCAATAATCACCTTTGTAATACTGTTATACAGCTGTCTGTGCTATGCTTATAATATAGTATGTATGTATGGCAGCAAAACGTATAACAAAATCTCATAGGCAGTGTTTAGCATATAACAAGTTCTAATTTCTTTCACTTGACACTGACCATGCCCCAATCAGCCTAATTGCGCTGACCGTTGGCCCCTTTCGCCACAAAATCAGACTAGAAATATCCATCCTCATACCAACTTGGACCAACTGGCAAGTCAAAAGACAAACGTCGACAAATGACCCAGCAATGAGCTGGGTAAATGAATCAATGAATGCGAATGTGAATGTGAATGTGAATGTGAATACGGGAGTAGGATTGGAAATGAATGTATTCGGTAACAATTCATTAAGCAAATAGAAATGTGCGCTAAACGCATTAAGAGATTAGCACACAAAAACACAACGAAAACAACAATGGGGGAGAGGGCGAAATAGAGAGAGATACATGGAATTCTCATCGATAAATTGCCAAAGAACTGGGCAACTTAATGACCCTCATTTCAGTCCAGGGGTAATTCAATCCCCCCCACCTTCGTCTCGCAGCTCAGTTGGCCAACATTTAATTGGGAACGCATAGCGAGAGTCTTTTCATGTGTGGTTTACTGGCTTCGACATGTGTGAATAGGTGGAAATCACTTTGCATTTGCATTATTAAGTGCTCATTGTTGATGGAAACAATGTGACCAGACTTACGCACAATCTAACAATCCGTCAACCGGAAGTTGCCATTTAACACATACTTAAATGCAATTTTCCGTGTAGCTTGTGGCTTGAGCCACAAGGAAAGGGGTTGATTAAAGAATAGACAAGTGTCTAAAATAATTTATAATTGACATATTCGATAAATACAATTTGGAATATCAACTGAAATGCTACAATGAAACGTACAACAAAAATTAAAGGCATGAATGTCTTCAAAAATTATTTATAAATAGAATTTTCTTTATAAGATTTACTCTTATCTAAAATCTATAACTAAAATGCACTATTAATAAGCTAATATTATTCTTGTAAATTCCTATTTTGTTCTTTTACTTTGCCTTCTTCTTAGTAGTTGGAATATTTTTAGCTACTGAGAGTTAAATTTATTCCTTAACCGATATACATTTTAGATTGGTAAATATTATTCATGTATATTCCTTGATAAATCAGTTTTATATAGTGCACTTTGTCTGCTTCTTAGTAATTGACCCACAATATAAAAGTTTTCTTTTTATTCAGATCAAAGCGTTGCGATTCGTTGAAATACTTAAAAAAAAATGCACGTTATCCTTGCATCAAATTCCTGGCTTACTTCCTGCCTTACTTTCTCATCTCTCCGCCAAGTTTTCTCTTTTGTTGTGCTCCTGCCATGTGATAAACGTTTATGATTATTTTTATGTGCATTCGTTGGAAGTTTCTGACTTGTCTGCCAATTTGACGCTGATATCTCGGAGCTTGATTTACTTTAAATAGCAGGAATACAATCCCCAAAACCCACTCTATCTCCTCTCTTTTCCCTGCATGCAATTTATGTGGAAGAAAAAAGAATACTTTACACGTGACTGCAGCAACTGCCGTACGCTGGTCAGCGCAGTGTAGACAGGGGTAGCAGGGCATAGAGAGGGGGGAGGGGGATTCATGAGTCTTTGCCATTTCCATAGTTCATTCGTTCATTCATTCATTCTGCCCACATGTGTGAACAAATATTTTTTAGAGGGTGTCGAGCACTTTATGCGGGTTTTGCGTCCTTTCTGGCCCAGGCACCAGCTACGTGTCATTTGGCCTATCTCCCAGTGCAAATCTTATTTGGGGAATTCCCCCGCTTGCCCTCTCCCAAGCTCTTTGTACAACAATTTCCATAATCGCTGGTTAAACAAGGCCATACACACACACACGCACACACACACGCTTGGTCAAACTGACCACTGAGCGGTTGAGGGTTAAGGGGGTCTGAGGGGGTGTGGCTGCAACCCGTTTATGATCCGCACACATAACATTTTATGGCCAGCCCTTTTTTTGGGCCGGGGTCAGGGGTATTCCTCCTGCTTGAATTATGCTTTACATATTTTTATTCACTTAACACATTCTCACATTCGTTGGCCAGGCGGGGTGGCGGGTTGGCGGGGTGCGGAAGCGAGGCTTAATCAAATTATGGCTTATCTTGACTTAGCGGAGGTCAAAACGCAAATAGCCATAAACATGTAGATTATGCCAGGACACCAGGACAACTGGTCAGGCAAGGCGTACGCTCAGCACCGCTCGGAAATCCTTTTGACCTTGTTTTTCCGTGTGATAGTCGGTTTTTTATTGCACAAATCTTTAATGGACTTTTGGCAAAATGTAATTAATGCCACAGATTTTATGTGTTTGCATTGCGTGGCTCAAACATCGTTGTGATTTAATATTTTAAACTGATATTTCAGCACTCTTATGTGGGCCTAGAGAGGCAGTTATAAATTTCCAGTAAAATCAGTTTAATATTTACTTTAAGTAATTAATATTAATTGATAAGTTTTCATTCAGCGTTTTTAGACCCTTTACTTTAAAAAAGTAAAAAGGGTCTATTAGTTTAGTGCAAAGAGGAAATGTGTGTAACACCCAGAAGGAGGCGTGGCAGACCCCATAAAGTATATATATTCTTGATCAGGACGACAAGACGAGTCGATATAGCCATGTCCGTCTGTCCGTCTGTCTGTCTGTCTGTCTGTCTGTCTGTCCGTCTGTCCGTCTGTCTGTCCGTCCGTATGAACACCTAGATCTCAGCAACTATAAGAGCTAGAGACACCATATTCGGGATTTAGATTCTCCTATTTCGCGAGCAGCACGAGTTTGTTTCAGATTTTGGATACCTCCCCCCCTTCCCCCGCAAACCGCAAAAAGCTACCGTAGCCACAGTTTTAAAGATATTGATTTGTAATTTAATAAATAAGTAGCTTATGACATTCTCTATTGACCCTGTGAATTTCGTTTCGATCGGATAAGAAACAGCGAAAATATGGAACGGACAATTTGCCGCACTAGGCAGAGGGGGGGTGGTGTGCCATGAATTCGCGCGTAGCTTCGTGTGTGCGCCTGTGACTGTGTTTGTAAATGCATAAAGTTAAAGTAAAGGGTCTCGTACTGTCGGTTACGTCCGACTGTAGCCTCTGTCCCACTGATCTGCCCCGTCCATATATTTGAAATTACTTTTTGATTGATTATAAACCATTTTTATCTGATATTAAATTATGCCCAGCTCTTTGTTCTTTTAAAATATAGGGACGGGGCAGATCAGTGGGACGGAGGCTACAGTCGGACGTAACCGACCGTAGGAGACCCTTTACTTTGAGTATATGTACATACAAACAAAATCAGACGCACACACACTAAGCTACCCGCGTATGCAAGGCACACCACCCCCCCTCTGCCTAGTGCGGCAAATTGTCTGTGGCATATGTTTGCTGTTTCTTATCCGATCGAGACAAAATTCCTAGCGTCGATAGAGAATATCATAAACTAATTAAATACCAAATTACAAATCAATAGCTTTAAAACTGTGGCCACAGCAGCTTTTTGCGGTTTACGTGGGAAGGGAGGGAGGTATCCAAAATCTAAAACAAACTCGTGCTGCTTACTGATTGGGAGAACCTAAATACCGAATATGGTGTCTCTAGCTCTTATAGTTGCTGAGATCTAGGTGTTCATACAGATAGACAGACAGACAGACAGACAGACGGACAGACGGACAGACGGACAGACGGACAGACGGACAGACGGACAGACGGACAGACGGACAGACGGACAGACGGACAGACGGACAGACGGACAGACGGACAGACGGACGGACGGACATGACTATATCGAGTCGTCTTGTCGTCCTAATCAAGAATATATATACTTTGTGGGGTCTGCCACGCCTCCTTCTGGGTGTTACATACATTTCCTCTTTGCACTAAACTAATAGACCCTTTTTACTTTTTTAAAGTAAAGGGTCTAAAAATTATAGCTACATAGTAAATTAAAGTAATTTTCTGGCTTGTTGTGCTTATTTAATTTATTTTTGTATATATTCGTTATTTATATAAATTAAATTGAAGGTAAGTCAGAATTCTATAATGAAATCCGCATTAAATCGGTTTATAAAAACAAAAGATATTAAAGAAACAATATTGTAGGTATAGTTCTATAATTTATAAATTTACACGATATAATTTGTATATTATATCTCCCAACATTTATAATAGTCGTAATTTTATATCGAATTATGATATTTATATTTATGTATCAGCGATAATATTAATTTTAGAAATAAGCTTGCAAAATTCGTATCCCTAATCCCAAAAAATCTTGAAAAATCTATATATCGACAATACAGAATATTGTTCAGGAATTCAAGCGGAGAGTGAGAGAGAGAGAGAAAATCATGTCACAACCGGCATCATTTCATGCTCAATTCGAATGTTGTTCAATCTCATTCAAACAATTTGTATTGTAGTTTTATTACCACAATAAAACGGATTAAGCAGTTCGGCATACGCAAAAGGGATACAATGAACCCTCCTAGCCGAAAGGGGCGTGCCCGAAGGGGGCGTCGCTCACGTCCCACTGCGTGTGTGTGTGTGGAAGCTCCTTTTAAATTGACTGAATTTCCGCACGAATTAAATTTTCCTACGCAAAAAAAGCGAGTGAAAAAATATTTCACGCATCAACTGGCAGACAAGACGCTGGGCAAACGGGGGCGTATTGGACATATTATAGAGTCCTTGAGTCCTTGAGCTGTTGAGTCCTGGAAGCCTCCATTGCCGGCGATTTTTTTCACACTTTTGCTGTTGTTGTACAATCAACGACACGTGGCAAGTGCCATATAATTTATATCAAGCGACTGAGCAGTAAAAAACCAGCGTCTGTACCCTATAAAGTACTTTTTATATAAATTTGTTAGTCTGTGCGAGTGTCAAATTTGATACGCTCAATCTGTGTGGAAAAAATTTGAAATATTTTTCAACCGAAGGAACTTCGGCGAACTTTAAATTGTTGACCAATTTATTATGTAAGAAGTTTTTAATAATATATAAATTTTTTATGGGATGCAGAATTGTCGACTATCTGTTGTCCGTTGATAGAGAAAATTAAGTAATACATTTTTAATTTTTATTCTATTTATCTATAATATATTACTATATATTTGTTACATTTTATTTATTTAACTTCCATTTAAATTCTTGACAAGAGATTGTCTATTACAAATGTTCATTTAGCTTCAATTTCTATTTATTATTATGAAAAGAAATTAATTTTCAAGCCAAACAACTTAATGCCTTTCACATAGACATTTTACAATAATTTTTCTTTGAGCTTTCCACTTAAGCTGCTTTTCCCCCATACATTTTTCAAAGTTATCTTTTCTTTGCTCTTTTTTATCAATTTGTTAGATTTTACGGTGTGGCTGGTCCATTCACTGTCAAAAAGTTTCCTTTTGCTTGTGATCCCTATCTAAATCCATTACAATTCATATTCATATGCCGCACACACACACACATACACCTCAACCCCCGTAATATGACGTAGCCAAAAAGTGAAATCAAGTGTTAAAGAGTTTTGAAGTTGGAAAATGCTTCAGTCCCCCTTAAGAATGTCGCATTTTTTGTCATTTTCCTATACCCTGTAAACAAAATCTAAAAAGACCGTATTTAATAAATAGAGCTCTATTATTCTAATAATAAACAATTTTTGTTTTAAGACTCTATACTAGTGAATATAGCTATGTCCGTCTGTCCGTCCGCATGAATCTTGATCTAGCAAGATTTAAGAGCTAGAAACACCATGTGGGGTATTTAAGTTCTCCTATGTAGCAAGCAGATCATGTTTGTTTTAGATTTTTGATACTTCCCCCTTTTCCAGCTAACCGGAAAATCTATAGCAACCACAATTATAAAATTTTAGATATCTATACGTAGCTTTGCTACAACTATCGATGCTGTTAAAAACATTAGGATCGGATAAGCAACAGCAAAGATATGCAACATAAAGCATAAATTACTTTGCAGTGATTATGAAAACTACAGGGTCTTCAAATGTTGGTTATGTTCGACCGTGGCCTTTCTCTCTACTGATGTGCTCCATCCTTATCGGTTTTAATATATTTAATATTTATTTAATACTGGGGTAATACCTACTGCCACAAGTACAAAGTGAATTATAATTTAGAGCATTAATCACGTAAATAATTTTGTTAAACTTAAATTAAGCTGAGATTATAAGAATTTGAGATACAATTTATCGGTTTTGATTACCATATTAAAAGAAATAAACATAATGACAAATTTTGAGCATAATTCTAAGTGGAAAACTCGGCCGTGGCGGTAATCTATCCTTATTATAATTGCTGGGTATGTTCAATTCGAGCATTTGCCGACTTGCACTTGTGTGCAGCCCTTTTACGAGCAATTCCGTTTGCTGCTTAGCCTAATATCGAAATAAACATACTTTATCCGTTATTGCCGTCAAATTTATGGTTTCTTAAATGCCAGTACACCCCGGTAAATCCCTTCCCGTATCCGAAATATGAGACGCATGTGCCGGGCATTATGCAAGGCAAATTGGATAGATATTGAAAAGGGTCTTACGGCAGGCTGGGCAGTTTCTTTAGATGCGGCCAAAGGAATATGCTATTGGTAAAAACTCCTGCATCGACAGCTGTAGAAGTTTATTAGAGACAGCGGCTGACAGTGGGGTGGATGGGCAAGTTTTTGGCCATAAATTTCGGCATATGCTGTTGTTGGAAGTTTGGCATGATTGTTGTTAGGTTGCATTGTGAAAGCGCCAGCCGAGGGGAACTACAGCAAAATGCATTCACAATCGCAATTAAAGCCAAGTTACAAGGTCACAATTTTTGCTCAGACAAGGCAAAAATGCTAAAAGTGACGACAACGGCGACGCCGACAGCGACGTCTACGCCGACAGCGACGCTAACAAAATTGCAATTTTGCACATGAGAAACAAATGTACAAGTCATGTAAACTATGTGCATGTGTGAGTGCGAGAGTGTTTGTGTGTGTGTGTGTGTGTGTCGCATTCCGTGGAATGCAATTGAAATCCGTGACAACATAATGCCAGTCAAGGGCTGCAGCGCGGGGAGTGGGGAGCGCGAGGGGAAGGAGGAGACTAGCAGACACCACCTACCCCAATATAACCAGAAACAAAACAACAAAAACAACTACAAATTTCCCAGCTTTTGCCTTTGCGCAGGTCCGAGACTGGAAAATGAATTACAAGCGCGGGGCAAGTAGGCGCAGGAGGTGGGGGGAGGTGGAGCAGCAACGGCAGACAAATCCCTACAACAACACGAAACACAATAATGGCGGATGCTGCTGCTCTCAGAGACTGAGAGAGAGACCACACGCAGAGCAGAGAGAGAGTGGAAATTAACACAAAAGGTGTGCGGAAAACAAACAAATATACATATGTACAAACATACATATCTACAAACACACTCGCACACATACATATAAACACTGCATATATTTAGGAGCAAGCGCATAATTCACGCTTTTCAATAACAGCAACGCCCTCTGTGTGCGTGTATGCGTGTATATTTATGTATGTACGTATATATATATATATATATATGTTATACATATAGATGTATGTATATTCATACATATACAACTTTCTTTCAATTATGCTTTATGGAACTGGAATAATTCTTCCAGTTGTTGCAATTGCAATTTATATTATTTTATTTGTATGTATGAATATATGTTTGTAATTAATCACAGCACAATTGCAATCGTTATAAGTTTTATTATTCAATATAATTATAATTGTTTGTTTTGCTCAGAGCTGCGAACCGATTTTAATTTATTTATTTTTTATTTTATTTATTTATTTATTTAAATGCCGACTAAGACCAGTCAGCCAAGAAAAAAATAAATTTCATATTAAAAGAGTAATAAAATTAATATTAAAAAAATAAAAAATTAAAAATATAATTAAATATATAAAAAAATAAGAAAATCTGGGGAAAGAAAAAATTAAAATATGACATCAAATTTAAATAAAAAAGAAATATAAAGGTCCAGCATTTGCTGCGAGGATATGGGAAAACCCAGAAAAACCCAATCAGACCTGATTAGTAGTTAGTTGTGTTAGACAAATATACAAATCTACATTGATTAAGATGAAATGTTAGAATGAGTTAGATATTGTAGGATAGCGAATTTAATAGAAGGTAGAAGAATAAGAATTAAGCCGAAGAATATCAAAAAGAAAGTACACCTTAAAACCAAGCGAGTGTTCTAGCTTAAATTTATTAATTTAAATCTCAACGAAGAACAGACAACCAAAAAAAGTAAATTACAAATTAGAATTACGCTTTGAAAATTAAAAATAAAATAGATTAAACTAAGAGTAATAAATAAATACAGTAGAATCCGGTTATAGCGACATTCAAGGGACCGACGATTTTACGTCGTTATATCCGGAAGACAAAATCCATGATTTTGTTTCATTTTCGTATTGAAAAAACACAAAATCCATGATTTTGTTTGCTTCTTTTAGCATTGTTAAAGAAATCAAATTTTCCTCTTAAGTTTTTTTTTTGTTCGGCACGTCGCAATATCCGGTTGAATTGTGAAAAATCTCGTCGGTATAAGCGGTTTGACGCCAAAAGCGGAGACGTTCTAAGCGGAGGCCCTTTCATATAAGTTTGTATGAGGACCAACCAAGCCATCGAATTTTCGTCGCAATAACCGGACGGACACTATAAGCGGCGTCGTTATAACCGGATTCTACTGTAATAACAAACCACATGCCGAACCAAACGGCGGAACCTGAACCCGGTTCGAACCAAACGTTTTGATTTGGTGGGTGTGGGTGTATGTGTGAGAAATCTTCTGTTGTTCGATTTGGCGTACTCTTATTGACTCTGATTAGGCCTCAGCTGTACGGTAATGGTAAGTATCAAGCTGCACTCAGTTGGCAGAGAGGTAAAGAAAGAGAGACTGAGAAAGTGAGCAAGAGAGAGAGCTAGTAAGAGTTCGATCAGTAGGCTATATAAGCCGGAATGCAATGCCGCTTCACTCAGTTGAGTCGTGGATGGCGGTGCGGGCGGAAGGAAGGGAGGAGTCGGTGGCATTTAGAAGCTAAATATCACTGCAGTGTGTGAGGAATTACTAGATAAGATCAACTAAATTTTTTGCTAGTGTTTTATTGTAGAAGCTTAAGAAGTTCTTACATATGCACAAGGAGGCGTGGCAGTCCCTATAAAGTTTACATATAGTTTATTTATCTGGAGGACGAGCTGAGTTGAACTAGTCTGAATGAAAGGGTCTATAATAATAGAAGAAGCCCAATTAGGAAGTTTATTATACCCTGTACCCATTGAAAAATGGGAAATACAGGCTTATTAACTTTGTCAGGATGTATGTAACAGGCAGAAGGAGGCGTGGTAGACCCCACACGAGTTGTTTTAGCCCTGTCTGTCTGTCTGTCCGTCTGTGTGTAGGAGGTATGCTTGAAGAGCCACCAAGGAGAGCGGCTAAGCGCTGCCTCGGAGCTTATGCACAGAGAGCGGCCTATATATTCTTTATAGGTGAGCCGGCTAACCCGCTGCATTACTTGTAATGCAGGAGGTATGCTTGGAGAGCCACCAAGGAGAGCGGCTAAGCGCTGCCTAGCAGCTTATGCATAGAGAGCGGTCGATGTGTTCTTTATAGGCGAGCCGCCTACCCGCTGCATTACTTGTAATGCAGGAGGTATGCTTGGAGAGCCGGCACGGAGAGCGGCTAAGCGCTGCCTAGCAGCTTATGCATAAAGAGCGGTCGATGTGTTCTTTATAGGCGAGCCACCTACCCGCTGCATTACTTGTAATGCAGGAGGTATGCTTGGAGAGCCACCAAGAAGAGCGGCTTAACGATGCCTCGGAGCTTATGGACAGAGAGCGGCCTATATATTCGTTATAGGCGAGCCGGCTACCCGCTGCATTACTTGTAATGCAGGAGGTATGCTTGGAGAGCCACCAAGGAGAGCGGCTAAGCGCTGCCTAGCAGCTTATGCACAGAGAGCGGCCTATATATTCGTTATAGGCGAGCCGGCTACCCGCTGCATTACTTGTAATGCAGGAGGTATGCTTGGAGAGCCACCAAGGAGAGCGGCTAAGCGCTGCCTAGCAGCTTATGCATAGAGAGCGGTCGATGTGTTCTTTATAGGCGAGCCGGCTACCCGCTGCATTACTTGTAATGCAGGAGGTATGCTTGGAGAGCCACCAAGGAGAGCGGCTAAGCGCTGCCTAGCAGCTTATGCATAGAGAGCGGTCGATGTGTTCTTTATAGGCGAGCCGGCTACCCGCTGCATTACTTGTAATGCAGGAGGTATGCTTGGAGAGCCACCAAGGAGAGCGGCTAAGCGCTGCCTCAGAGCTTATGCATAGAGAGCGGCCTATATATTCGTTATAGGCGAGCCGGCTACCCGCTGCATTACTTGTAATGCAGGAGGTATGCTTGGAGAGCCACCAAGGAGAGCGGCTAAGCGCTGCCTCGGAGCTTATGCACAGAAAGCGGCCTCTATATTCTTTATAGGCGAGCCGGCTACCCGCTGCATTACTTGTAATGCAGGAGGTATGCTTGGAGGGCCACAAAGGAGAGCGGCTAAGCGCTGCCTCGGAGCTTATGCACAGAAAGCGGCCTCTATATTCTTTATAGGCGAGCCGGCTACCCGCTGCATTACTTGTAATGCAGGAGGTATGCTTGGAGAGCCACCAAGAAGAGCGGCTTAACGCTGCCTCGGAGCTTATGGACAGAGAGCGGCCTATATATTCGTTATAGGCGAGCCGGCTACCCGCTGCATTACTTGTAATGTAGGAGGTATGGTTGGAGAGCCACCAAGGAGAGCGGCTAAGCGCTGCCTAGCAGCTTATGCATAGAGAGCGGTCGATGTGTTCTTTATAGGCGAGCCGCCTACCCGCTGCATTACTTGTAATGCAGGAGGTATGCTTGGAGAGCCACCAAGAAGAGCGGCTAAACGCTGCCTCGGAGCTTATGGACAGAGAGCGGCCTATATATTCGTTATAGGCGAGCCGGCTACCCGATGCATTACTTGTAATGTAGGAGGTATGCTTGGAGAGCCACCAAGGAGAGCGGCTAAGCGCTGCCTAGCAGCTTATGCATAGAGAGCGGTCGATGTGTTTTTTATAGGCGAGCCGCCTACCCGCTGCATTACTTGTAATGCAGGAGGTATGCTTGGAGAGCCACCAAGGAGAGCGGCTAAGCGCTGCCTCGGAGCTTATGCACAGAAAGCGGCCTCTATATTCTTTATAGGCGAGCCGGCTACCCGCTGCATTACTTGTAATGCAGGAGGTATGCTTGGAGAGCCACCAAGGAGAGCGGCTAAGCGCTGCCTCGGAGCTTATGCACAGAAAGCGGCCTCTATATTCTTCATAGGCGAGCCGGCTACCCGCTGCATTACTTGTAATGCAGGAGGTATGCTTGGAGAGCCACCAAGGAGAGCGGCTAAGCGCTGTCTAGCAGCTTACACACAGAGAGCGGTCAATGTGTTCTCTCACCACAGCTGTAGATCAGTGGGTGAGTTTTCTTGGCTCTTTCTCTTTCTTATTTTCGAGAACTGCTGCAGTGCTGCTGATCACAGTGTAGTGTTTGTGGTCAAGTGGGTAGGTCGTGTCAAGGGCGCTTCAGTGGAGTGGCGAGTGTGATTATTATAATAAATATTTGTTTATTATAATTTCAAAGCCATTAGTTTGTGGATCTAGAGTGTGACATTGGTTATAGTTTGATTTGAGCGGTATTAAGCTGCCGCTATATCTGGCACCCATAAAAAAGTAAGAAGAATAAGTATTGCTTTTTTTTTGTAAAAATATAAAATTGTTGATTTTATTTTTTGTATGGTTTACTATTACTATGTATGTAGTAATTTCTACCATAGTGACATATTATAATTTCATTACATGTATACAAGTGTATTTATTTAAACCCATTAAATATTGCTGCTACCCTTCGTGTGACAGTGTCATAAAATTATATTTTGAAGATTGGGTACAGGGTATTTTGCAGTCGGGAACGTCCGACTGA
>JAWNNJ010002385.1:0-100304 GCA_035045125.1 Hypselothyrea guttata
GATAGGAGTTCTTAGTCCGATGAAGTTACTCGATTTCATACGGGACATTGGACTAATAGACGTGCTTAGGTTCAGCAGAAACTATAACTGATCTTTTAGTTCGCAGTACACTATCTCCCCCTAATAATGCTAATAATAAGTTTTTTGGAAATATAAGGTTCAATATCTGCAATGTTTGGTTATCGTTCCGTTTCAGCAATATCTGAGTATTATTTTAATAATACAATTACAAACAAAAATTAGCTTATTTTTAGTCGTAAGGTTTATAAAAATACGTCTTAAAAAATTTTCAATTTTTATACAAATAGTGTTTAAAATAAACTTAAAACTTGTTGAATGGATTAAAAATATTTGGTTCAAACCCAGTTCGGCTTCATTAGTTTTGTTAATACCCTGTTAGTTTTATGGTCTAATTGAAAGTGAGATAAATTTCCGAAGTCCGAACCGGTTCGCTTCAAATTTGGTTTAAAGCTCTAATAAAATGAATAAACGAAGAACTCATATGCTCGAGAGTATTGTTATAATGTTGCGCAAGAATTATTTTGTTCAATTCATCCAGATATATACATACATATGTATATTTACAAAATATATATGAATATGCATGTGTTTGATTCCGTCAAGTGGTCATTTTAATTTGATTTTTTAATTTCTTTTCTGCGTTATTTATTTGCTTATTTGTCTTGGCTGTGGCTTTCGGCTTTTCGCTTTTTGTGGCCAGCAGGAAGTGTCGAATTACAATTCTTTTTTTTTTTTTGTTCGTTTTTTAATTTTTGTTTTTGCATGAAGGCGGCGCATGCAACGATCCACAAGCCACTGCACAATAAAAAAAAAATATGCTTAAAACAACAAACATTTTTTGCTTAAATAGTTTCAATAACGCTAAAGAAACAATACATAAAAGTTTTGTTATGTTATGTCATCTAAAAAAATTCAAATTGATCGATGAACATGGAGATTGATAGATTGAAATTGCTTGCTGCGCTAATAATTATGGGCGGCACTGTAAATGCCAGCTGTGCTAACAATGCTGTTAGTCAGTGTAGTTACCGTTAGAATATTTCGATAATTGATAGTTTAAGCCAGCTAATTAATACTGTACTGTAATTAATACATCGATGCTGAATCTGTGATAGAAGGAACAGAGAAATAATCGAAATCTAGTTTCCTTTTCTAAATATAAAATATAAATATTTCATATTGGTTATTCCAATACTTTTTTAATGAAATTCTTTGTGGTTAAATCTGCTTTCAATCCCAAGTCTTTGGGATGCATCTCGAATGCCTCTAGAGTTGCCAAGGCAGACTGCTGCGACAATTTGGCTGGACTCAAGTGCACGATAAACAATAATTATTGAATTCTAATGCAAATCGCTTGGCTCGGGGCGAAGAGCGGCTCAAGTGGATCGCTTTGGAATGGATGGAATGCGGGGCACGCAGCTCGTCAAAAAATGAAATTTATGGACACGGCAGAGTGGCAATGACAATCGACATGGGCTCAGGGTCCAGTTGAAGGCTGAGAGGGTGGTTGGGGGTTGGCACATAATCAGTGCCAACGGGCAGGTCAAAAGGAGGTAGAGGGGGGCGGCGACCGACCAGAGTTGTCAACGTTTATTACACACACTTGCCTACAAACACACATGGCTTGATTATGCTGCGTACTGTTTTTATGCCTGCAGTGCGACGTGTTTCACGGCGTTGTCGATGACTTTGATGAGCTTTGGAGTCTTTCAGTACACTGCAAAAAAAGCCTGCAAACTCATGAAATATTTGTCTGAAATACTGATATACTCGAATTCCATTTAATAAATGGTTACAGTTTGAGAATGTTTGGGAAATTATTAAACTAAAATTAAAATCCAAAAAATTATTTATTATTTTATTTGAAGATTTATTTCAAACAAAAATAGTAAAACAGCGTATTTTAAAATTTCGTAATATAAGCAAAAACTTGTTTAATAAACAAAAAAGTTCTACTCGGCTTGTTTATTTTATAAAATAATACAATTTATTAATTATAAATTTAAATAAATTTGTAATTAACTAAGAATATAATAGAATTTGCTAATCTAATTGAGTTTGGCAATTTTGTTGATGCCTTTATTGGTTTACGATTTGGTTTACAAAAAAAAGTGATTCGGTTCATCATATCCGGTTTGGAGATTTAATTTTTATTTAAATCAAGATATTTTTTAATAGCATACTTTTGAGTGCAACTTGCTATTGAACTATAATTTAGCAATTTTAAATAGAATTTTAGTCAAATAATTATATTTTTTAAAACAAATTTCAGTGTATAAACTTGCTATCTGGGGTTGTTGCGTATTTCTTAGCTACTTTTTTTAGCTTCATTTTTTTATGCCTCAAGTGGACGGTGACGACAAGCGACGCGCTTAAGTGGCTGCCACAACACCACTCCCTCCATCCCCCGCCCTCCCCTGCCCTACCATGGCTCCAGTGCGTTTTTGTCTTAATTCAATCGATAGTTCACACATGTAATCGCATGATTGGGGGCTTCCCTGTTTCCGTCTCTGTTTCTATTTTCATTTTTTGCATGCCGCACACGTAGCACACGACATTGTAAAGGGGCCAGGGGGTGGTGGGGAAGCCTCTAGGAATGGGGGTAAGTTGGTTATACTGCAACTTAAAGCTTAAACCGTAAATTGTAACTAATTTTGATACGTCATCCATTCCAACTTGGCGTGCTCATTAGGCTAATGTAGTTATTCCTTTGGCTACTTCAGAAGCTCATTAGTTCGTTAGTTGCCGCCTTGTGCCCGAGTGGAGAGAAGAGAGAAGAGAGAAGAAGCTAAACTTTTACTGCAAAATATGCTCGTAAATCTCATTCTGAAGGGGGCAGCATGAAAAAGCGAAAATTTATCGCGTCAAAGGACAAGTGCCAAAAACTTTTACCATTGCTTATCAATCATTGACGTATATGATGGGATATTCAATGATTATAGAGTGTGTGGACCAACAACTTTGCTCTGTTCCAAGCACTTTAGCAGCTCATGCTCTAAAGTTGGCGCGTCCTTGGCAGACTATAAGTTGGTATAACAGCAGTTGGGAAAGCAAGCCATGTGTTATAATATATAAGCGTCTTATAACAGTTTCTAACGAGTGGCATAACTGAGTTTATAAAACATTTACCCAACACTGGCAAATTATATTGTATAACAGTTATATGCAACTCTGTTTGCACTTGTTATTTGTGTCATGTGTTATAGTATAAAAGCGTCTAATAACAGATTCTATCGAGCGACATAACTGAGACAAATTATTTGGTATAACAGCTATATGCAACTCTGTTTACACATGATAAATCCAGATGTATAACACTGTGTATACAACTAATTTATGCTGGTTTAACTTAATTTGGTATGCTGCAACTCTCACGTTTCGCTTAATTTATAATTCACGCTATCTCAAACTCACGTAGAGCTGATAAAACATCACAAAATATGATCTACAATCGGTATAACACCCGTAACAGTATAACAGTTTGCTATTGAGCTGATATGAAGATGATAAACTTCATAACGCCTGTCTAACTTATTTGTAGCAGTTTCCAATAACAATCGTGTATGACAGTTTGTATAACAGTTTAATCTAAACTTTAAATCGAGCAAACAAGCGACACCAGCCTGATTATCTTGAAACTCCCCCCGACAGCTCTTTTTATCTCCGACTGGCATCTTGTACGTCTTACGAATGGCTCCGTAACAAAACCATAAAACCATTCAAAATAAACCCACTTTTGTGCCCGGTTCAGTTTTTTTTTTTGCTTTCTGGTCATGCTCATGTCTTCTGACACGCTTTCCATTTCTTTTGCCCCCTCTGTTCGCTCTCTGCATGCCATTGTCTTGCATTTTTATTGATGGGCTGCTTGGCTGTTTTTTACGACTTTCCCCAGCACCCGGGACCAAGTGGACTGTACGGAATCGAACTGGACCTTTGGCTGGCATTGAATATGGCCAACACATGCTTTTGGGCCAGTGCATTTGTCGTTCCCGAGGCGATTTTCATACCCATATCCAGACTTCCGTTTGAAATGTATCTTTATCGCTTTATGCTGCTTCCGTGCTGCGTACACTGAAGAAAATTTCAAGTATCTTTCGTTATTTGAAGGTATGAAATATAGTTATTGTTTTTCTATATTTATTTATTTAGTTAAATGTCTACTAAGATCAGTCATTCAAGAACAAATTAAATTGCAATTTAAAGCTTGGCAAACAACAGTTAAAATTATATTAAATTATAAAAATTACAAGTAAAAAGAGATACTAATATACAATAGATAATTTGGAAAAAATTCAATTAAAAAATAAAATCAATTTAAGTTTGGCAAAACATACTTAAAACAATTTATATATGTATTATATAACAAGATTAAAATATATTTGGGATTATTTAAAATAGTATAAAATGAGCAGTTGAAAATGATTTTTAAACAATTCACTGGAAATACATGAATATAACAATTTTTATAAAATTGTAAATACAACAAATGTATATTTATTTCAGAAAATATAAATTTTCAGCTTAAGTAAATTATTTCACAAAATAAGTTTTAAATTAAAGACAATTTTCTACAATACATTGTCTTTTTTAATTAACTTAATTAGTTTTTGTTTGTTTCAAATATTTTGCTGCAACTATTTTTTACAGTGCAGCAACAAACAGTCATCGGACTACCGCTGCTCGGGGGGCTCGCATAATTTCCGTAATGACCAATGATATAAATGGAACTCATTTGCCAAGACATTCGCCCCTTTATTGATGCCCCGCCGTAAATCGAGCAAGTCTTCGCCTCCAACTCGGACTTGGACTCGCAAACGGACTTGCGACTCCTTTTAACGGTTGCAATAATAAATTAAATCACATTTTGGCTTTTCTATCTGTTTTCTTTTTTTCCCCGTAGTCTACTTTTTCGGGGGGTTACGGTTCATTGACTGTGCGTATATGAGAATTTCCCTACCACTTACTGGCTTTCCTTTTGGCCCCAACTAACATTGCAAATTGGATGAATTTGATTTGCGCCCTAGAAAAAAAACTAGAAAAAATCGACACAAAAAGGTTTTTTTGGTTCAGTTTTGGGTCAGACCTTCGAAGAGCGCAGAACAGCAGAAGGTTGTACCGCGTTTCCAAATGCAGAAGCCGAACCAGGTAGTTGCAGGTGCATCCACACTACTTATAATTCTTGCTGTTGTATTGCTTTTGTTTTATGCTTTATATATTCTATACATATATATCATGTTTATGCTCTTCTTCTTGCTGCTTTTTTGATTTTTGGTGTCTGCTTTCCGCTGATGTGACAGTTTTTCAGTTGGTGTTTTGAAGCTTATGTAAAATAAAAAATATATATCAACTGCCACAAAAAGTAGATGAGTAATGAGCACACCTATATAAGGTATTATAGTATATATAAGTATATGCAGATATATATAGACATATATACTCGTATATATGTATATGTGTTTTAGCTACTGCTAGTTTACAGCTTTATTCCTAGAAAATTTTAATAGGAATGCGCTTTAAATAACATCTCAAGAACTATAGACTTATATGGAAAAATATTTGTAGAAACCCGCTTAAAGTTCCCCATGAAATAATTAGAATAATTATATAAAATAATGAATAAGTAGTCAGGTGAACCTATAACAATACAAAATAAGTCCATTTCAAAGAAACCAAACACAGAAAATAAATATTACGCTTGAAATAACTCAGGAAACCTATTTTAAACACTCGGAAATCGGAAATGAATATAATGGTAAGGGAATACCTACTACGAAGATGATCCAATACATTCTTTTCTTTGTTTATTATATATTTTCATCAAGTGTCTAAACATTCACTCGATGTACAAGAATCGGAAATGAATATAATGCTCGAGGAAAACCTATACCCACTACGAATATATACAACTAATAAATACTTTCCTTTGCTTATTATTTATTTGCATCAAGTGTCTTGCTGCAATAGATACTGGAAATTGTGCACCAGCGTGGGAACGTAAACAATTTGTACCCTACATAATAAATTGAATAGAATTCAAGTGAAACGAGACCTATAACATAAACAATACAGAAATGTGTACATAGTAGTATATTGCATGCTCATAGACGAGACATAGAAACGAATCTCGGCTGTAGCATCTGGGTAGACTGGTGTCTCGATTCGAAGTGCTGATTAGCTGAAAGACGCGAATGCGATTGCAAAACTTGGGAACTCATGGAGGAAATAGAGGTGTACCTAGGGGCAAAGCTCGTTACGAGGTGCTCGTGTCAGCAGTTTGGGTCGTCTGTATCGGTCAATGAACTGCACGGCGGAAAACTGAAAAAAAAAACTGAGAAAGAAAACAATTAAATAAAAATAAATATAATAATAAATGAAAAAAAAAATGAAAACTGTTTGCGCTTGCACTTTAGCATTCAAGTTGAGTTTTGTTTTGTTGTTGCTCCGATCTTAAACCATTTTTTCTATGAGCTCTACAGGGAAATGCAACTCTGAACTGCACGCGCTTAATGAGGTTAAAATTCACACATAAATACACCTATATACTGTATACACATATATGTAGCACTTATTTAAGGTATTTTCGGAAAGTGTTTATAATAAATTGCATTTAAATTTCAACAGCATTATGTTATCAGAGCGAAAAAAGTTTGCGTAAATGGATTTTAATGCTGAATTTGCAATAAATCAAAAGCGGAATAAAAAAAATTAACCAAAAGGTACCACGTGACCGACTGTGCCATGCCTGTACCCAACCAAACTACCCTCTTTTTGGGATTATAAAATATTTACAATGATAAAATTACTTGGTTTTATATTGAATTAAAATGTTAAACATATTTGCTTGAAATAATCATATCCCATGCAAGCAAGTTGACGTACAGATAAAATAAATCGATTGCACGGATCAGCATTAATTGTTTGCGCGTCTTTTCCCGTCGCTTAATTTATTTATTTGTGCACACACATAAAGTGCAATTTGATGATTTAATTAATATTAAATTACACTGGTTAAGGCAGAGCCAGCAAGGCCCTTTATAGACCTCTGCAATTATACAATTATGAACATGTCCATTAGTGTTGGAGTGCCAACTGTACCTGCCATTCCGTTGGCCCTTTAATTTATGCCTGGCAAATATTTAGCATACAAACAGGGCTTATTAATTAAGAGAGCCCAAACACACAGATACACTTTCTCGCATCGAGAAATCACAAAAGCGTAAAATCGAAATGCCGTCATTCCGTGGTGGATTTATCCAAACTTACAGACTTCCTGTGCTTCCTCTGTCTGTCTGCCCCCCTTCTTAACTATGTTATATGTATATGCACAAGGATTCGTCGGTCTGTTATACGCTATTCCAGCATTAACTCTGACTTTATTAACACGCATATCAATTCATTTTGATTGTAATTT
This sequence comes from Hypselothyrea guttata, assembly GCA_035045125.1. Lineage (NCBI taxonomy): Eukaryota > Metazoa > Arthropoda > Insecta > Diptera > Drosophilidae > Hypselothyrea > Hypselothyrea guttata. The sequence continues at coordinate 7,433 of JAWNNJ010002385.1, forward strand.
ATGCCGTAACCAATCGCTGCATATCGCCCCACATATTCCTTCCTGCTCCCCTCCACCGCTAGGCAATAAAATTATTGTTTATAGATATGTTGTGGCTGCAGTTAAAAGATACAAAGATACACACCAGACTACGCCGGATACATGTCATATGTGGCCAGATAATTGCCTGCTTCTGTTTACTGGAGCGTGATCTTAAAAAGGCAAAGCAGAGCGACAAACGGAAGGAATAATTCAAACTATTTTATTCCACACAAAGGTCAGTAAGTGAGGTTTCTTCAAATTATTATATGGAGTATTTAGTAATACTCGAGGAATATATAATTCTCATAAATGGTAGACACATATTGACAAATACTCTTCTCAAATCAGATTAATAGTTCTTATCAGAAAAAGTTTTTATTCATTATAACTTTTTAATTACTCTTAATCTGGATTTTACTTTTTTCATAAGTATAAGGTATAGAACCTGAACCTTTTGCTATTAAAAAACCCAGATTACAAGAAATAGAATACCATTATCAAGTGACTGAAATCTTATAAATTAAATTTAACTTTAGCAGCTGAGATCAGTTAAAACATTAATAACACTCAAATGGCGTCGTATTGGATCGTATTTCTTATCCTTGGAACCACTCTTCAGAGCTTTTCCTGTTTGGAAAATGAACTAAGGGAAAACTCTTTCCAATATTACCGTAACTCTTGCCCTCAACAAGATGGAGTTTTCGACATACTATAAAGCTGGATAATTTTAAATCCTTTCTGTCCTCTGCGATACGACACCAACAGGGGCGGGATGGATGGTGATAATGAAACGCTTGAACGGATCGATCAATTTCTTCAGAGACTGGGATACCTATAAACGCGGATTTGGTGATATATCCAGTGAATTTTTCCATTGGATTTGATAAATTGCATGCCCTAACCTCGGTATCCACCACTGAACTTTATATATTTTTGGAAGATTTTGATTGGAAAACATCCTATGCGCGCTACGATGACTTTCAGGTCAACAACGAGGCGGATTCTTATAGATTGCAAAAGCTTGGAAATTACTTTGGCACCGCCGGCGACGCAATGAGATATGCTGAAACTATGAAGTTCTCCACCCATGACAGAGACAACGACGAAGATGCTACAAACTGTGCATTAAAGAGAATAAGTGCCGGATGGTTTAAATATTGCACGAAAAAGTAAGTTTTCTCTATACACGTAAGAGATTTCTCAAAGCTAATTTTCTTCAATTATTTTTAGCAATATTTTACCCTGTGCCCATTTGAAAAATGGGAAAAACAGGGTTAATAACTTTTTTTGGAATGTATTTAAAGGGAGCCTTTATTGCCTTATATGATTATAGGGGTATATGGTGGGAGCTCTGGCGTGGTGATTTGTACTCTCTCAAGACAGTTACGTTGATGGTTAAGCCAAAATGCTTTTGCGCTTAGGTGCTGGATGAAAGTAACATCCTTATTACAAATTCCGATCCTTATTACTCGTTAACTCCTGATTGATTTTCGTCTCTTGCTACTTTGATTAAGCTACACCATATCTCGAATATGGGTGGATAAACATTTTGAATAATATATATATTTTTTTATATCAGTAAACTTCGAACGATTTTAAATGTTGCATAAAATTAATGATTTAATAAATAAAAATAATTGTTTAATATATATTATTTATTTTATTATATTATATATAAATGAAAAAAAAAACCAGTAAGGACGGAGCTACAGTCGGACGCAACCGGTTGTAGGAAGCCCTGTACTTTGTGTTTTCTTCGCTGTTTCTTATTCGATCGTAATGTTATTCACATCATCGATGGGAATTGTCATAGTCTACGTACATGCCACATCCCAAATCTTCAGGTTTAAAACTTGAGCTTTAAAACTGCAAACTGTTCCTAAAATGGTTTTTCGGTTAGCGGAGGAATGAGAGGAGTTATCAAAAAACCCATACTAACTTGATCTGATGGTTGCATAGGAGAACATAAATACCAAAAAATGATATCTCTAGCTCTTATAGTCTGCAAGTTCTAGGTGGCTTCTTTGTCCGATCTATCTTCGCTGTTTCTTTTCCTTTCGTAATGTAATTCACAGCATCGATGGATAATGCCATAGGCTGCGTACATGCCAAATCCCAAGTCTATAGCTTTTAAACTGTGGCTATAGTGGCGCTTATATATATTTATAAAACAATTTACTGCTGCATAACTTCGCTGTTTCTTCGCCGTTTGTAATGTAATTTACAGCATCGATGGATAATTCAATAGGCTACGTACATGTCAAATTACAAGTCTGTAGCTTTATTATTGTGGCTGCAGTGGCACATACATGCATTTTGAAAAAAATTGTCTCTTGCATATCTTCGCTATTTCCAATTCAAATCATAAATAAATTAATACAAATTAATACAAACTTGATCTGCTTGCATTAGCTGACTACCTAAATCCGGAAAGGTGGTGTCTCTATCTCTTTTAGTTGCTGAGATCTAGGTGTTCATACAGACAGACGGACAGACGGACAGACGGACATGGCTATATCAACTCAGCTCGTCGTCCTGAGTCAGAATATATATACTTTGTGGGGTCTACCACGCTTCCTTCTGCCTGTTACACACAGCTGTCAGTTGCACTCTTTTACTTTTTTAAAGTACAGAGTCTAAAAAAAACGGATCATTATGAATCCATTTCAGGAAGCTCGTGGTCCTGATCAATAATAACCTTTGTAATACTGTTATACAGCTGTCTGTGCTATGCTTATAATATAGTATGTATGTATGGCAGCAAAACGTATAACAAAATCAAAATCAAAATAACAAGTTCTAATTTCTTTCACTTGACACTGACCATGCCCCAATCAGCCTAATTGCGCTGACCGTTGGCCCCTTTCGCCACAAAATCAGACTACAAATATCCATCCTCATACCAACTTGGACCAACTGGCAAGTCAAAAGACAAACGTCGACAAATGACCCAGCAATGAGCTGGGTAAATGAATCAATGAATGCGAATTCGAATGTGAATGTGAATGTGAATGTGAATGTGAATACGGGAGTAGGAATGGAAATGAATGTATTCGGTAACAATTCATTAAGCAAATAGAAATGTGCGCTAAACGCATTAAGAGATTAGCACACAAAAACACAGCGAAAACAACAATGGGGGAGAGGGCGAAATAGAGAGAGATACATGGAATTCTCATCGATAAATTGCCAAAGAACTGGGCAACTTAATGACCCTCATTTCAGCCCAGGGGTAATTCAATCCCCCCACCTTCGTCTCGCAGCTCAGTTGGCCAACATTTAATTGGGAACGCATAGCGAGAGTCTTTTCATGTGTGGTTTACTGGCTTCGACATGTGTGAATAGGTGGAAATCACTTTGCATTTGCATTATTAAGTGCTCATTGTTGATGGAAACAATGTGACCAGACTTACGCACAATCTAACAATCCGTCAACCGGAAGTTGCCATTTAACACATACTTAAATGCAATTTTCCGTGTAGATTGTGGCTTGAGCCACAAGGAAAGGGGTTGATTAAAGGATAGGCAAGTGCCTAAAATAATTTATAATTGACATATTCGATAAATACAATTTGGAATATCAACTGAAATGCTACAATGAAACGTACAACAAAAATTAAAGGCATGAATGTCTTCAAAAATTATTTATAAATAGAATTTTCTTTATAAGATTTACTTCTATCTAAAATCTATAACTAAAATGCACTATTAATAAGCAAATATTATTCTTGTAAATTCCTATTTTGTTCTTTTACGTTGCCTTCTTCTTAGTATTTGGAATATTTTCAGCTACTGAGAATTGAATTTATTCTTCAAACGATATGCATTTTAGATTGGTAAATATTATTCTTGTGAATTCCTTGATAAATCAGTTTTATATAGATTGCACTTTGTCTGCTTCTTAGTAATTGACCCACAATATAATAGTTTTCTTTTTATTCAGATCAAAGCGTCGCGATTCGTTGAAATACTTAAAAAAAAATGCACGTTATCCTTGCATCAAATTCCTGGCTTACTTCCTGCCTTACTTTCTCATCTCTCCGCCAAGTTTTCTCTTTTGTTGTGCTCCTGCCATGTGATAAACGTTTATGATTATTTTTATGTGCATTCGTTGGAAGTTTCTGACTTGTCTGCCAATTTGACGCTGATATCTCGGAGCTTGATTTACTTTAAATAGCAGGAATACAATCCCCAAAACCCACTCTATCTCCTCTCTTTTCCCTGCATGCAATTTATGTGGAAGAAAAAAGAATACTTTACACGTGACTGCAGGCAACTGCCGGACGCTGGTCAGCGCAGTGTGGACAGGGGTAGCAGGGCATAGAGCGGGGGGAGGGGGATTCATGAGTCTTTGCCATTTCCATAGTTCATTCGTTCATTCATTCATTCTGCCCACATGTGTGAACAAATATTTTTTAGAGGGTGTCGAGCACTTTATGCGGGTCTTGCGTCCTTTCTGGCCCAGGCACCAGCTACGTGTCATTTGGCCTATCTCCCAGTGCAAATCTTATTTGGGGAATTCCCCCGCTTGCCCTCTCCCAAGCTCTTTGTACAACAATTTCCATAATCGCTGGTTAAACAAGGCCATACACACACACACACGCTTGGTCAAACTGACCACTGAGCGGCTGAGGGCTAAGGGGGTCTGAGGGGGTGTGGCTGCAACCCGTTTATGATCCGCACACATAACATTTTATGGCCAGCCCTTTTTTTTGGGCCGGGGTCAGGGGTATTCCTCCTGCTTGAATTATGCTTTACATATTTTTATTCACTTAACACATTCTCACATTCGTTGGCCAGGCGGCGTGGCGGGGTGGCGGGGGCGGAAGCGAGGCTTAATCAAATTATGGCTTATCTTGACTTAGCGGAGGTCAAAACGCAAATAGCCATAAACATGTAGATTATGCCAGGACACCAGGACAACTGGTCAGGCAAGGCGTACGCTCAGCACTGCTCGGAAATCCTTTTGACCTTGTTTTTCCGTGTGATAGTCGGTTTTTTATTGCACAAATCTTTAATGGACTTTTGGCAAAATGTAATTAATGCCACAGATTTTATGTGTTTGCATTGCGTGGCTCAAACATCGTTGTGATTTAATATTTTAAACTGGTATTTCAGCACTCTTATGTGGGCCTAGAGAGTTATAAATTTCCAGTAAAATCAGTTTAATATTTACTTTAAGTAATTAATATTAATTGATAAGTTTTCATTCAGCGTTTTTGAAATTACTTTTTGATTGATTATGAACCGTTTTTATCTGATATTAAAGTACAGTAGAATCCGGTTATAACGACGCCGCTTATAGCGTCCGTCCGGTCGGTTATTGCGACGAAAACTCGATGGCTTGGTTGGTCCCCATACAAACTTATATGAAAGGGCCTCCGCTTATAATGTCTCCGCTTTTAGCGTCAAACCGCTTATACCGACGAGATTTTTCACAATTCAACCGGATATTGCGACGTGCCGAACAAAAAAAAAAACAACTTTAAAGAGAAAAATTTGATTTCTTAACAATGCTAAAAGAAGCAAACAAAATCATGGATTTTGTGTTTTTTCAATACGAAAAAGAAACAAAATCATGGATTTTGTCTTCCGGATATAACGACGTAAAATCGTCGGCCCCTTGAAAGTCGCTATAACCGGATTCTACTGTATTAAAATTTTTTTTTATTAAAAAATTAATTTGTTTTATTTTAAAACCTATTACGGATATAACGACGTAAAATCGTCGGTCCTTTGAATGTCGCTATAACCGGATTCTACTGTATACCCAACTTTTGGTTCTTTAAAAAATGAACGTAAAAATTATAGTGTCATATTAAATTAAAGTAACTTTCTGGTTTGCTTTGCTCATTTAATTTGTATTTGTATATATTCGCTATTTATGTAAATTAAATTGAAGATAAGTCAGAATTGAAATAGGTTTGTAAACACAAAAGATATTAAAGAAACAATATTGTAGGTATAGTTCTATAATTTATAAATTTATACAATATAATTGGTATTTTATCTCCCAACATTTATAATAGTCGTAATTTTATATCGAATTATGATATTTATATTTATGTATCAGCGATATTATTAATTTTAGAATTAGGCTTGCGAATTTCTTATCTCCAGTCCCAAATAATCTTGAAAAAATCTATATATCGACAACACGACAGAATATTGTTCAGGAATTCAAGCGGAGAGAGAGAGAGAGAGAGAGAAAATCATGTCACAACCGGCATCATTTCATGCTCAATTCGAATGTTGTTCAATCTCATTCAAACAATTTGTATTGTAGTTTTATTACCACAATAAAACGGATTAAGCAGTTCGGCATACGCAAAAGGGATACAATGAACCCTCCTAGCCGAAAGGGGCGTGCCCAAAGGGGGCGTCGCTCACGTCCCACTGCGTGTGTGTGTGTGTGGAAGCTCCTTTTAAATTGACTGAATTTCCGCACGAATTAAATTTTCCTACGAAAAAAAGCGAGTGAAAAAATATTTCACGCATCAACTGGCAGACAAGACGCTGGGCAAACGGGGGCGTATTGGACATATTATAGAGTCCTTGAGTCCTTGAGCTGTTGAGTCCTGGAAGCCTCCATTGCCGGCGATTTTTTTCACACTTTTGCTGTTGTTGTACAATCAACGACACGTGGCAAGTGCCATATAATTTATATCAAGCGACTGAGCAGTAAAAAATCAGCGTCTGTACCCTATAAAGTACTTTTTATATAAATTTGTTAGTCTGTGCGAGTGTCAAATTTGATACGCTCAATCTGTGTAGGAAAAATTTGAAATATTTTTCAACCGAAGGAACTTCGGCGAACTTTAAATTGTTGACCAATTTATTATGTAAGAAGTTTTTAATAATATATAAATTTTTCATGGGATGTAGAATTGTCGACTATCTGTTGTCCGTTGATAGAGAAAATTAAGTAATACATCTTTTATTTTTATTCTATTTATCTATAATATATTACTATATATTTCTTACATTTTATTTATGTTACTTCACTTTAAATTCTTGACAAGAGATTGAATATTACAAATGTTCATTTAGCTTCAATTTCTATTTATTATTATGAAAAGAAATTAATTTTCTAGCCAAACAACTTAATGCCTTTCACATAGACATTTTACAATAATTTTTCTTTGAGCTTTCCACTTAAGCTGCTTTTCCCCCATACTTTTTCAAAGTTATCTTTTCTTTGCTCTTTTTTATCAATTTGTAAGATTTTACGGTGTGGCTGGTCCATTCACTGTCAAAAAGTTTCCTTTTGCTTGTGATCCCTATCTAAATCCATTACAATTCATATTCATATGCCGCACACACACACACATACACCTCAACCCCCGTAATATGACGTAGCCAAAAAGTGAAATCAAGTGTTAAAGAGTTTTGAAGTTGGAAAATGCTTCAGTCCCCCCTAAGAATGTCGCATTTTTTGTCATTAGACCCTTTACTTTAAAAAAGTAAAAAGGGTCTATTAGTTTAGTGCAAAGAGGAAATGTGTGTAACACCCAGAAGGAGGCGTGGCAGACCCCATAAAGTATATATATTCTTGATCAGGACGACAAGACGAGTCGATATAGCCATGTCCGTCTGTCCGTCTGTCTGTCTGTCTGTCTGTCTGTCTGTCTGTCTGTCTGTCCGTCCGTATGAACACCTAGATCTCAGCAACTATAAGAGCTAGAGACACCATATTCGGGATTTAGATTCTCCTATTTCGCGAGCAGCACGAGTTTGTTTTAGATTTTGGATACCTCCCCCCCTTCCCCCGCAAACCGCAAAAAGCTACTGCAGCCACAGCTTTAAAGTTATTGACTTGTTATTTGGTACGTAACTAGCTTATGATATTCTCTATTGACCCTGTGAATTTCGTTTCGATCGGATAAGAAACAGCGAAAATATGGAACGGACAATTCGCCGCACTAGGCAGAGGGGGGGTGGTGTGCCTTGCATACGCGAGTAGCGTAGTGTGTGAGCCTCTGGTTGTGTTTGTATGTACATATATTAGTAGTTGTAGTAAAGTAAAGGGTCTCCTACTGTCGGTTACGTCCGACTGTAGCCTCCGTCCCACTGATCTGCCCCGTCCATATATTTTTCCTATACCCTGTAAACAATATCTAAACAGGCCTTATTTAATAAGGAGAGCTCTATATTTAATATTATTCTAATAATAAACAATTTTTGTTTTAAGACCCTATACTAGTCAATATAGCTATGTCCGTCTGTCCGACCGCATGAATCTTGATCTAGCAAGATTTAAGAGCTAGAAACACCATGTGGAGTATTTAAGTTCTCCTATGTAGCAAGCACATCATGTTTGTTTTAGATTTTTGATACTTTTCCCCTTTCCCAGCTACCCGGGAAAAATCTACAGCAACCACAATTATAAATTTGTAGACATCTATAGCTTTGCTACATATGTATATCGATGCTGTAAAAACATTAGGATCGGATAAGCAACAGCAAAGATATGCAACATAAAGCATAAATTACTTTGCAGTGATTATGAAAACTACAGGGTCTTCTACTGTTGGTTATGTCCGACCGTGGCCTTCCTCTCTACTGATGTGCTCCATCCTTATCGGTTTTGATTACCATATTGAAAAAAATAAACATTATGATACATTTTTAGCAGAGTTCTAAGTGGAAAACTCGGCCGTGGCGGTAATCTATCCCTATAATAATTGCAGGGTATGTTTAATTCGAGCATTTGCCGACTTGCACTTGTGTGCAGCCCTTTTTACGAGCAATTCCGTTTGCTGCTTAGCCTAATATCGAAATAAACATACTTTATCCGTTATTGCCGTCAAATTTATGGTTTCTTAAATGCCAGTACACCCCGGTAAACCCCTTCCAGTAACCGAAATATGAGACGCATGTGCCGGGCATTATGCAAGGCAAATTGGATAGATATTGAAAAGGGTCTCACGGCAGGCTGGGCAGTTTCTTTGGATGTGGCCAAAGGAATATGCTATTGGTAAAAACTCCTGCATCGACAGCTGTAGAAGTTTATTAGAGACAGCGGCTGACAGTGGGGTGGATGGGCAAGTTTTTGGCCATAAATTTCGGCATATGCTGTTGTTGAATGTTTGGCATGATTGTTGTTAGGTCGCATTGTGAAAGCGCCAGCCGAGGGGAACTACAGCAAAATGCATTCACAATCGCAATTAAAGCCAAGTTACAAGGTCACAATTTTTGCTCAGACAAGGCAAAAATGCTAAAAGTGACGACAACAGCGACGCCGACAGCGACAGCGACGTCTACGCCGACAGCGACGCTAACAAAATTGCAATTTTGCACATGAGAAACAAATGTACAAGTCATGTAAACTATGTGCATATGTGAGTGTGAGAGTTTCTGTGTGTGTGTGTTTGTGTGTGTGTGTCGCATTCCGTGAAATGCAATTGAAATCCGTGACAACATAATGCCAGTCAAGGGCTGCAGCGCGGGGAGGGGGAGCGCGAGGGGAAGGAGGAGACTAGCAGACACCACCTACCCCAATATAACCAGAAACAACAAAAACAACAACAAATTTCCCAGCTTTTGCTTTTGCGCAGGTCCGAGACTGGAAAATGAATTACAAGCGCGGGGCAAGTAGGCGCAGGGGGTGGGGGGAGGTGGAGCAGCAACGGCAGACAAATCCCTACAACAACACGAAACACAATAATGGCGGATGCTGCTGCTCTCAGAGACTGAGAGAGAGACCACACGCAGAGCAGAGAGAGAGTGGAAATTAACACAAAAGGTGTGCGGAAAACAAACAAATATACATATGTACAAACATACATATCTACAAACACACTCGCACACATGCATATAAACACTGCATATATTTAGGAGCAAGCGCATAATTCACGCTTTTCAATAACAGCAACGCCCTCTGTGTGCGTGTATGCGTGTATATTTATGTATGTACGTATATATATATATATATATGTTATACATATAGATGTATGTATATTCATACATATACAACTTTCTTTCAATTATGCTTTATGGAACTGGAATAATTCTTCCAGTTGTTGCAATTGCAGTTTATATTATTTTATTTGTATGTATGTATATATGTTTGTAATTAATCACAGCACAATTGCAATCGTTATAAGTTTTATTATTCAATATATTTTAATTTATTTATTTTTTATTTTATTTATTTATTTATTTAAATGCCGACTAAGACCAGTCAGCCAAGAAAAAATTAAATTTCATATTAAAAGAGTAATAAAATTAATATTAAAAAAATAAAAAATTAAAAATATAATTAAAAATATAAAAAAATAAGAAAATCTGGGGAAAGAAAAAATTAAAATATGACATCAAATTTAAATAAAAAAGAAATATAAAGGTCCAGCATTTGCTGCGAGGATATGGGAAAACCCAGAAAAACCCAATCAGACCTGATTAGTAGTTAGTTGTGTTAGACAAATATACAAATCTACATTGATTAAGATGAAATGTTAGAATGAGTTAGATATTGTAGGATAGCGAATTTAATAGAAGGTAGAAGAATAAGAATTAAGCCGAAGAATATCAAAAAGAAAGTACACCTTAAAACCAAGCGAGTGTTCTAGCTTAAATTTATTAATTTAAATCTCAACGAAGAACAGACAACCAAAAAAAGTAAATTACAAATTAGAATTACGCTTTGAAAATTAAAAATAAAATAGATTAAACTAAGAGTAATAAATAAATACAGTAGAATCCGGTTATAGCGACATTCAAGGGACCGACGATTTTACGTCGTTATATCCGGAAGACAAAATCCATGATTTTGTTTCATTTTCGTATTGAAAAAACACAAAATCCATGATTTTGTTTGCTTCTTTTAGCATTGTTAAAGAAATCAAATTTTCCTCTTAAGTTTTTTTTTTGTTCGGCACGTCGCAATATCCGGTTGAATTGTGAAAAATCTCGTCGGTATAAGCGGTTTGACGCCAAAAGCGGAGACGTTCTAAGCGGAGGCCCTTTCATATAAGTTTGTATGAGGACCAACCAAGCCATCGAATTTTCGTCGCAATAACCGGACGGACACTATAAGCGGCGTCGTTATAACCGGATTCTACTGTAATAACAAACCACATGCCGAACCAAACGGCGGAACCTGAACCCGGTTCGAACCAAACGTTTTGATTTGGTGGGTGTGGGTGTATGTGTGAGAAATCTTCTGTTGTTCGATTTGGCGTACTCTTATTGACTCTGATTAGGCCTCAGCTGTACGGTAATGGTAAGTATCAAGCTGCACTCAGTTGGCAGAGAGGTAAAGAAAGAGAGACTGAGAAAGTGAGCAAGAGAGAGAGCTAGTAAGAGTTCGATCAGTAGGCTATATAAGCCGGAATGCAATGCCGCTTCACTCAGTTGAGTCGTGGATGGCGGTGCGGGCGGAAGGAAGGGAGGAGTCGGTGGCATTTAGAAGCTAAATATCACTGCAGTGTGTGAGGAATTACTAGATAAGATCAACTAAATTTTTTGCTAGTGTTTTATTGTAGAAGCTTAAGAAGTTCTTACATATGCACAAGGAGGCGTGGCAGTCCCTATAAAGTTTACATATAGTTTATTTATCTGGAGGACGAGCTGAGTTGAACTAGTCTGAATGAAAGGGTCTATAATAATAGAAGAAGCCCAATTAGGAAGTTTATTATACCCTGTACCCATTGAAAAATGGGAAATACAGGCTTATTAACTTTGTCAGGATGTATGTAACAGGCAGAAGGAGGCGTGGTAGACCCCACACGAGTTGTTTTAGCCCTGTCTGTCTGTCTGTCCGTCTGTGTGTAGGAGGTATGCTTGAAGAGCCACCAAGGAGAGCGGCTAAGCGCTGCCTCGGAGCTTATGCACAGAGAGCGGCCTATATATTCTTTATAGGTGAGCCGGCTAACCCGCTGCATTACTTGTAATGCAGGAGGTATGCTTGGAGAGCCACCAAGGAGAGCGGCTAAGCGCTGCCTAGCAGCTTATGCATAGAGAGCGGTCGATGTGTTCTTTATAGGCGAGCCGCCTACCCGCTGCATTACTTGTAATGCAGGAGGTATGCTTGGAGAGCCGGCACGGAGAGCGGGGCTAAGCGCTGCCTAGCAGCTTATGCATAAAGAGCGGTCGATGTGTTCTTTATAGGCGAGCCACCTACCCGCTGCATTACTTGTAATGCAGGAGGTATGCTTGGAGAGCCACCAAGAAGAGCGGCTTAACGATGCCTCGGAGCTTATGGACAGAGAGCGGCCTATATATTCGTTATAGGCGAGCCGGCTACCCGCTGCATTACTTGTAATGCAGGAGGTATGCTTGGAGAGCCACCAAGGAGAGCGGCTAAGCGCTGCCTAGCAGCTTATGCACAGAGAGCGGCCTATATATTCGTTATAGGCGAGCCGGCTACCCGCTGCATTACTTGTAATGCAGGAGGTATGCTTGGAGAGCCACCAAGGAGAGCGGCTAAGCGCTGCCTAGCAGCTTATGCATAGAGAGCGGTCGATGTGTTCTTTATAGGCGAGCCGGCTACCCGCTGCATTACTTGTAATGCAGGAGGTATGCTTGGAGAGCCACCAAGGAGAGCGGCTAAGCGCTGCCTAGCAGCTTATGCATAGAGAGCGGTCGATGTGTTCTTTATAGGCGAGCCGGCTACCCGCTGCATTACTTGTAATGCAGGAGGTATGCTTGGAGAGCCACCAAGGAGAGCAGCGGCTAAGCGCTGCCTCAGAGCTTATGCATAGAGAGCGGCCTATATATTCGTTATAGGCGAGCCGGCTACCCGCTGCATTACTTGTAATGCAGGAGGTATGCTTGGAGAGCCACCAAGGAGAGCGGCTAAGCGCTGCCTCGGAGCTTATGCACAGAAAGCGGCCTCTATATTCTTTATAGGCGAGCCGGCTACCCGCTGCATTACTTGTAATGCAGGAGGTATGCTTGGAGGGCCACAAAGGAGAGCGGCTAAGCGCTGCCTCGGAGCTTATGCACAGAAAGCGGCCTCTATATTCTTTATAGGCGAGCCGGCTACCCGCTGCATTACTTGTAATGCAGGAGGTATGCTTGGAGAGCCACCAAGAAGAGCGGCTTAACGCTGCCTCGGAGCTTATGGACAGAGAGCGGCCTATATATTCGTTATAGGCGAGCCGGCTACCCGCTGCATTACTTGTAATGTAGGAGGTATGGTTGGAGAGCCACCAAGGAGAGCGGCTAAGCGCTGCCTAGCAGCTTATGCATAGAGAGCGGTCGATGTGTTCTTTATAGGCGAGCCGCCTACCCGCTGCATTACTTGTAATGCAGGAGGTATGCTTGGAGAGCCACCAAGAAAGAGCGGCTAAACGCTGCCTCGGAGCTTATGGACAGAGAGCGGCCTATATATTCGTTATAGGCGAGCCGGCTACCCGATGCATTACTTGTAATGTAGGAGGTATGCTTGGAGAGCCACCAAGGAGAGCGGCTAAGCGCTGCCTAGCAGCTTATGCATAGAGAGCGGTCGATGTGTTTTTTATAGGCGAGCCGCCTACCCGCTGCATTACTTGTAATGCAGGAGGTATGCTTGGAGAGCCACCAAGGAGAGCGGCTAAGCGCTGCCTCGGAGCTTATGCACAGAAAGCGGCCTCTATATTCTTTATAGGCGAGCCGGCTACCCGCTGCATTACTTGTAATGCAGGAGGTATGCTTGGAGAGCCACCAAGGAGAGCGGCTAAGCGCTGCCTCGGAGCTTATGCACAGAAAGCGGCCTCTATATTCTTCATAGGCGAGCCGGCTACCCGCTGCATTACTTGTAATGCAGGAGGTATGCTTGGAGAGCCACCAAGGAGAGCGGCTAAGCGCTGTCTAGCAGCTTACACACAGAGAGCGGTCAATGTGTTCTCTCACCACAGCTGTAGATCAGTGGGTGAGTTTTCTTGGCTCTTTCTCTTTCTTATTTTCGAGAACTGCTGCAGTGCTGCTGATCACAGTGTAGTGTTTGTGGTCAAGTGGGTAGGTCGTGTCAAGGGCGCTTCAGTGGAGTGGCGAGTGTGATTATTATAATAAATATTTGTTTATTATAATTTCAAAGCCATTAGTTTGTGGATCTAGAGTGTGACATTGGTTATAGTTTGATTTGAGCGGTATTAAGCTGCCGCTATATCTGGCACCCATAAAAAAGTAAGAAGAATAAGTATTGCTTTTTTTTTGTAAAAATATAAAATTGTTGATTTTATTTTTTGTATGGTTTACTATTACTATGTATGTAGTAATTTCTACCATAGTGACATATTATAATTTCATTACATGTATACAAGTGTATTTATTTAAACCCATTAAATATTGCTGCTACCCTTCGTGTGACAGTGTCATAAAATTATATTTTGAAGATTGGGTACAGGGTATTTTGCAGTCGGGAACGTCCGACTGATCTGCCCCGTCCAAATTTTTTTAAATGTTGATGCCACTCCTATTTAGCCTGCAAATAGCCAGAAATGAATAAATTGATCAATGTGAGCCAATAAAAAATATCTATAAATAATTCGTATGGTTGTTAGTGCTTATTAATATTTACCAATTCTATAAGTTGCATCAAATCTGACCATATTTATAAAAGTTATTGGATGGAATTAACTTCCAACTGTAATTGCCTTTACAGCACTTAGCAACGAATTGTGACTGATCGAAGGATTTGCATAGAGTAGAGAACACCTTACTCGTTTCTATTTATATTTCAATTGATTGTAATTTAAACAGTCTGTTGTTTATAGTAGAAGCTGTTATTATTTACATAATGTTACAGAGTTTCATGATTTATTACATTTTAAGTAATTCAATTTGGTAATTTACATTGGTGTTTTTTACAATTAATAATTAAGTTTCTAACAATATTTTATAGTTTACAATAATTAATGAAATGACCAAACAGTTATGACGCATTAAAGTTTTGGTTCATAAACATTGTCTAATAGGTTTCTGTTATTTTGCATCAACTTTAAGCAATCGGAATTTTTATTTAGTTAAAACTTATAAAATAAAACAACAACCGGTACCAAAACAACATTTAGCATAAACCGAAAAGGCAAAACTATTTGGATCACGTTTATTTATGCTGCACACCAGGAACCAGGAACCACGTTGCCCATTGTTCCAAAATGAAATCTCATTCAAATTCCGATAGCCCAGATCGATAACTATTGATAGCGGAGCGGCTAAGTTCAAATGCTTGCACCTGCGCCACCAAAGAAGTAACTAAGGGCCACAAAATAAAGAAATCATTAGAAAATCGTGTAGCACATTAGTCTAACTGTCGTCACCACCCACAATTTGCCATTATGTTGAACACGCAAGTCAATTGATGCAATTTGTACGACAGCCATGTACAAGCTGCTGCTGGCAATTGTGGGTCGCCATGGTCCTCCGTACCTCCGTACCGCCGTTGCTCCGTTGCTCCGTTGCCCCGTTCCTTGGTCCCCAGTGGCAGTTTGACATGAGAGTTGAAAATGCCGTAACAGGTTCACGCTCTGTGGATCACTGCGGGGGGGTTGGTGCGTGTGTGGGTTCATCAACAGTTTGTAGCTGGTTTGGTGCTGATTTAAGGGTTGGCCGCCCTCAAAAGAATTGCGGCGATTTATTGCGGTAATACTCATTTAGTCACCCGAAGAAAACAGGGAACAGTGGGAGAGTTGTGCGGCTCATGCTCAAGCCGAGTGCAAACAATGCACACAATAAAAATAAATCTCTGACTGGTATGGTGCAGAGGGCGGGGCGGGAGAAGTGGGAGTGGGGGCAGTAGAAGGAGAGCTGGATTTTGGCACAAGTGTCTTTAGTTATACCCGTGGGAAGACCTTGTTGATGTCGTCTTGTGGCGACGTTTTTAATGCCTGTCAATGCTCGCAGTGCTGCCAATTACTTTGAACTTCGATTGTGCTATCGATTATTATGAACTGAAACTAAACGGTTTTTGGTATTCACGTCACTTACAGCACTGGTCACTGGGGCTACTCACCATCCAGTCGGCGGTCCTGTCTATTAACCATAATCACTATAATTGGGCCTGGCTTTGACAAAAGCCAAAAATGTACGTGATACGCATAATAGTTGGGGCTCTGGCTTCTGGCCTATGCTGACAATTAATAAGGCAATTTCTGGGATCCCCACTTTATTAGTGGACCACGTAAATCAGCATTATGTTGAAAACGGAAATGAAAATGAGCTCAAAATTCAATTACCGGTGTTGGTGTCGTTGGCGGAGTTGGAGTCGGAGTGAGGCCAAGGAGTCCTTGTCTTTCAAGGTGCATGCATAAATCAAGAAACTGTCGCCCATGGTATAATTTTGCCAAGCGAGGCGGTACGTCTTATTACAATTTAAGCGGCTTTACAATCTAGTGAGAAGTACACTGGCAAAAACTAGCAGGTCATTGAATAAACTTTAAAATAGTTCACAAGTTATATCATATTGTGAATACAAATAAATTAATTTAGACAAGTAATTTAATAAATTTAACCAAAATTAACGATATGTCGGACGTGACGGATATAATGCTAAGATATCAGAGATCTCCGAGATCTGAGTGTTCATTCAGACAAACGGACATGACTTGATTTACACCGCTGGTCGTCCTGATGAAAAATATATTCCCTTTATCAGGAAGCTATTTACCCTATTCTTACCGATTTCATGTGTACAGAGTATAAAAATTTAAAAATTCATTGAACAAAAATTATTTTAAAGTTATATCGTATAAATATAAATTATTATACCCTATGCCCATTGAAAAATGGAAAAAACAGGGTTAATAACTTTGTGCGAATGTATGTAACAGGCAGAAGGAGGCGTGGCAGACCCCACAAACTATATATATTCTTGATCAGGGAGACGAGCTGAGTCGATTTAGCCCTGTCTGTCTGTCTGTTTGGATGAACGCGTCGATATCAGCAAATACAAAAGCTAGAGATGCCGTTTTGGTTGCTATAGATAGGTAGTTATCTTACGCAGATCAAGTTTATTTCAAATTGTTGATGCCACGCCCCCTTTACGCCCAAAAATCAATAAAACTCACACAACCTCGTGTTTTTTACCATAAATAGTTGAATAACAAATGTAATATTAAACATAGAAAGTTGTTATTTAGAACATAAGCTCTATTGTATTATATTTAACTATCCTGAAAAGTGCATTGAAATCGGTTAAGAAACACAGGAGATATAAGCTTCACAATAGTTGAACTTAAAAGCTCAAAAACAAGCGTAATATTTATCATAAAATGTTGTTATTTGGTATATATACGTTCTTCTGTTATATTTAACAATCCTGAAAAGCGCATTGAAATCGGTCAATAAACAAAGGAAGTACTGCTGATACGCTTAGTGTGACAGTTTTATAAAATTTTATATAAAATAAAAGGCACAGGGTATTCTACAGTCGGGCCCGTCCGACTGATCTGCCCTGTCCAAATTTTTTTTTTTATTGAAAATTAATTAATTTAAATATTTCTTCCAGTGTAAAAGCTCATAACTCACTTGCTTGCTTGGCTGCACGTTGCTCGTGCTTTGCCGTTCCTCGCATAATTTTAATTTATTTTCAAATCTAATTTATGTGCAGCTTAACAGGTGGCGCTGCAAACTAATCAAAAATACTCCGAAATACCGTAATGTAACGTTAATTGCTTGATAATGGCTACTTCCGGTGGCACATAATAATAGCATAATTAATCGATATCAAATGAACACAGCGAGCGTGCAATAAATGCCGGAAAACCCACAAAAGGTTAAATTAAACGAAGTAATTGTTACCGACACAGACAACAGACCCAACAGATCCAAAATACCCAACCAGTGTTGCCAAATTTTGGGCACACGCTAGATTCAAAGTAAAAATAAACTAAAATAGCTAGAATATAGTATTGTATATAAACCACAAAAGTAAACATTTAAATTCATTAAAATTAGGTTTAGAAATGTATTTTTTGGTAATACAAATTTATTTAATTGAGTTACGGAGCTTAAAACCATCAAATAGAAATGAAATAATAAGAAGATGGAAGTTAAAGAATAATGAATAAGTTCGATATTTTTATGACGCGAAGAATTTAAAACTTATTTTGCTTAAATGAAGTATAAATGAAGTATGTATATGAGCTATTTGCAAAATGTATTATATTTTCCATTATGCAAAATCTAGCCCATAATAGGCCAAACTGGCAACACTATAACCAACAGACCTCGTACCGGCCAACCCCAACCCCCAGCTCGATGTCAGATTCAAGGGTTGCCTCGAGGGTTCAGACCGGGACAATGCACAACAAACAGTTGCCCAGACACGCACAAAACTGTGAGGGAAGCTCGTTGAGATTTTTGATTTTTAAGCGCACATTGGGTGGGAGCAGTCTGAGAAGAGAAGGGAAGAGAAGAGAAGAGAAGAGAAGAGAAGAGAAGAGAAGAGAAGAGAAGAGAAGAGAAGGTTGTAAAGCGCACAAAGTCACACGACAGGTGGCGGCGATGGTGAGTTGTGGGGGATTCCCACCGCAAAGTGATTTAAATGCATTCTTAATGGGATGAAAATTATGTGCTCTCGGTCTGACTTTGCGGTTGGCTGTAAGTTGAACAACTTGACTTCCCCTTAAATTTCAGTATCATGAATATGCATAGGCTTGCGCTTTTGATGTTCTAGAATTCTAAGCTCGATGTTTCGCATATTTCAGAACTTAAGCTAACTTATGTCTGGCGCTTAAACTACATTTTTTAATTAAAAATCCCGCCTATAAAAATACATCAAAATTAGTACAGATAATTTGATGAGCGCTGCGCGTTTCGTCTTAGTCACAAATCCGCTTAAAATAATTTTCAGGCAACAATTTGTAGCTTTTACTCTCCGTTTTACAGAAACACATTAAAGCATCTCTTATCTATGCTAAGCAGCGGTCACATTTCCTTTTGGACGCCAATGACCTCAAGATGAAACGCTAAGTTATGGCTAAAAAACTCCACAGAGTCTAGGGTATAAACGTTGACATTTCTGGCACAAAATTATGGTTTATAATTATATTTCAAGCAACTACGATTTTTTAAAACATAAATAAACAACAAACTAAATCTGCTTCACATAACCATATTTGGAATTTGTTAACAATTTACTCAACGTTTTTGAAGCGCTAAAGTTTATGCAGAGGAAAACTCCCCGGAGGCAGATGTCCATTTAAATCCGGAATATTATAATCCACTTCGAGAGTTGATCCCTTGTATTCATAACGATGCAAACGATTGCAATGTGACCTCATTTCGGCTATTGTACCTGAATAGCTGATCAGCTCTGTGGCCAAGTGGGGTTCGGGCACATAAAAATCGTCACCTGTGTAAAAGATCAATAATTGTTTCAATAATACACACAGTCGAGCAAATTGTGTGTTGCATATCTTCACAGTTTCTTATCCACCCGTAATGCAATTCACAGCATCGGTGGAGAATGTAATAATCACAATCACAATTCTTTATCTTTGAAATTGTGGCTGCTCTAGCGCTTATAGTTTATAATCTAAAATAATCTTGATCAAGGTATAGCCTAGGAGAATCTACGTACACACCGAAAATTATGTATATAGCTCTCGTAGTATGCAAGATCAATGCGGACACTAGGCAGACGGATGGTTATAGCTTGTTGTCCTGATCAAAATATTTATACTTTGGATCTACCACACTTTCTTCATTGCACTAACTTCATAGACCCTTATGTACTTTTTCACAATACAGTGTCTAGATATTTTACGATATTAATCCAAATTCAAGACTTAACCTGGTAATGTGTAGATAATGTCATCGGTACATTCATAGGCAACGGGCAGAAGCAAAGTACTGCCCAGTTTACTGCGTTCCACGGTGAATTTCTTGAGCTTATCGTAACTTTTGATAGAACACATGCGTATCAATTCGTAGCTCTGGGGAGTCATAAACCAAATTTCTCCATGGTCAGCTAATGTTAAGAGCTCGAATGGCGTACGCCACTGCAGAGTAAGAAATTTGTTATTAGGAGCTTGATATTGAGGTGGGGACTTGAGGTAGCGATCATACCAGACACTCCTTGACCTCAGTGGGCTCTTCAACCAGACTGGGCTGCGTGTTCAAGAAGGCCATAAAGAACACAGTTTCGAAGCTAAAAGGAAGGATTATATTATTTTTTATTCGGAATACTGTTTAGTTTTCTTTTTCTTTACCATTTCATAAAGCAAGCCGGTGTGCCCCACACCGACCATTCGTGCAGCGCCCAGAGATCCGGCACCACTTGCAGATGCCGGCATAACTCCAAAAACTCGCTTGGCTTGCTGTGCACCCGCCTCTGCCACGCCTCCCGATCGAAGTTCTGATGTCGCGAAGTCGTAGGCACTGCATCCAAATCGGACAACTGCTCACGGCTGCGACACAGCAGAATTCCAACCTCCTCGAAGCATTCACGCAGCGCCGTCAACCGCAGCGTTATCTCACTAATTAGATTAGAGATTACAGATTAGTTAAGATTAGTTAATTTTTCCATTTTGCACCTTGAACTGACCGTGCCCAAATTGTGGAGCGCTTGAAGAACCGATCATAGCGACCGTCCCTGAGATCCTGGGGCGCCAGCACAGCTGGTCGGTGCTCACTAATCAGCACCAGACTCCGGAGCGCCTGCTCGGGCACTCCAAACTCCTGAAAGTATTCCAGCCAGGCGATGTTCTCGTCTCCCGCTGTGTCCAGCAAGCCACCAGGGAACACTGCATGATTTGGAGCTATGGCGGTGGCATCGCTGCGCTTCAGCATCAACAGCTGAGAATACTAGAAGTTGAGTTCTGTTGATCTATATAAATCTGTTTACTTACATTGTAATCCTCGCCAGCTGTTGCTGCTGGAGTCACCAGCATCAAGCTAGCCGAAATGCGGTATTTCCTCGCTTTTGTGCTCTTCATTGTTGGTAATACTTTTCTTATTAATAATTAATAATATGGCTAAATATTCAATGCCCAAGCTCTCGTAATGGCAGCAGTTAAATCTTTTTGATTTGAAATACCGGTTGCTTATCGATAAGTTGGCCATATTTAAAAATAAAACCGATTGCTCACTGATAAGCGTAACCAGTGTTGTCAATAATGCTAATTTGATAATATATTTTCTTAAAGTCAGCGTTGCCAACTTGTCGAGTTTCAGTATTTTATTTATGCTAAACATAAATCTATTTAAAAGTTTATTATTTTTTTATCTCTTAATAATTTTTTGGATTTTTAATTTATTTGTATATTTATTCTAATTTTTTATATATATTTTTATGGAGCAAATGAAGATATTTCTGGCAACGCTGCTTTTAGTCATAAATCTTATCGGTAAATCTCAAGCTACAGTATAATGAAGATAATACACCTACATTTAATTGTACATTCAAGCTAATTGTAAAACTGTATTATGAAATTTACTTGTTCTAATCTTAAGTGCATTCTATATAATTACAAAATTCGGATGATTGCATCATTTTTACGCTTTGCATTAATTTTTAAATTTCTGAATAATTGGTTTGTGAAGAATTGTTTATGTATGTTGGAGTATTTAAGCATAAATTCCGTAATTAAATCTATTTTAAGTTAATTTTTTGTCATTTTTAATCTAGCTTTTTTGGCAACTAGTATGCTAGTATTGCCTGTTTAGCTGGTTAATGGTAGACCAGTACTCTTGACCTTAAAATACATATAAATGTGACGATTCTAGGTACTCTTGACCTTGAAATACATATTAATGTGACGATTTTATGCATTTCTTGTAGTAAAAATTAAGTGCTGCCTTTTAAATGGAAATGCGGTAGCATTACACAAATTAATTTCAGAAGTTTGCACTTTATATATCCCTGAACTTTGCTTTAAATCTAATTATATAGTGTGCTGCACTGTAAAGTTATATGGCTTTCCAGTTTTATCTGAAGCGAATAGAACGGAAAACAGCAATCAAAATGTTGCAAAATGTTGGCGATAACCACAAATCAATAATGCCAGTAAAATGTATGTGAAAATGTTTCTTTAATCAACAATAGGCCATACACGTATAAGAATTTCGCTATTTTATGTGATCTTAACTAAACTATTTTGACAATGGCAAAACCAATTAATGTCACTTCAGTGTATAATTCAAATTAAATTGTAGATTAACAAAATTTAGATGGGTTTTGCATAAGAAACGTACATATATAAATCTTAACTTCTAGATGTTCCAACAGGTTGTCAACGCCCTTGAATGTGTGAGGGGGAGGGGTGTATATAGATAATTGTAATTAGATTTGTATTAGAGCTGTTCCGATTACTTGTTTGTATCTTTGTGCTAGTCATCGTTACACTATATATTAGTGGTAACTTCCTTAATCACTTTTCTTGTCGGCGCTGGCATTTTCATCATCATTCTCATTTTCGTTTTCGCTTTCGTTATCATAGAGGTTCGGCTGCTCACCATTACGCAGCAACTTGCCGACGTACTCGTACTTCTCCTTGAACTGCATCTCCCAATCCCTGATCGTGTCCATCTCCATGGAGCCCAGATCGCTCAGATCGTCGTACTCCTCCTTATCGTTGGGGACCACGCTGAACGTAGCCAGATTACGGGAGGCATCCCGTCCGGCAAACGAGGCGTACGGACCACCCGGTCCGTAGAACCGTTTGCCCTTGGTCACATCGTAGACGCTGCCATTGACCGCAACCAGAACGCGACCGTCCGGCTGATTACCGTCGTAGGGTCTCAGCTCCTTGATCGTGAAATCCCGACGCAGCTTCGGCAGCTCGGGTTCGGCGGGCTGTTGGGCGGAGTCTCGGGCGCCGGTGCCTTCGGTGCGATCGCGCACGATTTTGTAGATCAGAAAGCAGATAATCGATAACAGGGCCACGTTCATCGGACTGTAGAAGATCTCCCGGAATGTGGACGCCCAGAATGAGGTTTCCGCTGCAGTTTCCATATTTCCGCTTTTCTCTATTTTTTTCGGTTTTACCAAATGTTGAACTTTGCACACGTCGTTTGGCTGCCTTTTTTTGTTTTAATTGTGAGCTGCGAGTTTCGTTGGGCCAGATGTGAATTGCAAATACTTCACACACTATATACAAACATACAATTCCTGCATTTAATTATTCTCAATATGTTGGGCTTGTGTTTTTTCTAGAACAATTTTACTCTGTGTACCTGTGTCCGAAACAGCTGTTCGATGACAAGTATTGCAATGCAACTTATCGACCCTAGCCGCCTGTTATCGCTACTTGTTGCTCCTGTGCGCTCGTTTATCAACACTGCCGTTTCAAATTCGTGCATAACGGGCGCTTCGCAAACAACAGTTGCAGATAAATCGCTAAAGCTCAGACCAAAATGTACGAGCATTGGGCACCGCAAATAAACGTGGCGTAGATAATTTGAGATGCCCCCAAACACGTGCCGCAGCAGCAGCTATTTAAGTGTTAAGTATTTAAGCCAAAGCATTGCACAGCCAAAGACACTTGCAATTGCAATTTGTGCACGAGAGCAACATGAATTTTCTAATAGCCATATTCTGTTTGGGCTGCCTCTGCGCCAGCGCTGCTGCAAGTAACACCCAAAAGGTGGCGGAGCTGCTGAAGGAGAACACCAATGAGTTGGCCCACACCAAGTCCATAATGAGCCACATTGATACAACCAACAGCCAAATCAAGTCCACCATCGAAGAGCAACGTGTCTGGATAGGCGCCATCAAGGCCGTGTCTACTGAAATTGGCCAACTGCGCGAATTCCTGGATGTACAAACGGTGGTTGTGCTGGAAGCCTTGAACAATATTACGCGGAAATCTGGCAACAGTGTAGAGCGGCTCTATAAGGATTTATCTGGACTAGGCAAATTACAGCTGGCAATCAAAAACCAGCTCAGCGGACTGGAGCAAAAGATGGCAGATTATCAGAAGCATGTCGTGAAAAGTGCTTTGGGTATTGAGGATCGTATTGTAGATCTTACAAAGGTCGTTACCCGCGCTGTTCTGCCTCAGTTGAATGGTTTGCAGTGCGCCTACGATAACTTGGCCACTTCACAAATCAACATTGAAGTGGAGCTCAAGAACCTGCCCAAAATCAAGGATCTAAGCGAGGATTCCAACGCAAAGCTAAATACGCTAAACGCCCAACTTTACAGCTTGAACCGCACCCAGGAAGCTCGTCTCTATACCTTACTTAGCGCTGTGAAGGAATTGAAACCTGTCAACTCCTGGCAAATTGAGAATGCTCTGCGCGACTTGATCATCTCCCAAAAACGCATCGAATTGGACCTGGAGGCGTGTGGAAAACATGCATCGCCACATCAGCATGCTCCAGATAGTTATCCATCGTTCTCCCATAACTTTGAGCTAGAGCCAACTCTACCGAAACCCGGACATTATGCGGATAAACAAGTAGATCAAGTCTGGAACCCAAACAAGGAACACAATCATGCAGGTAGAGTTTAGTTAAATTGATATAAAAACGAAATAGCTAAATAAACTCTTTTGTATTGTTACCAGGTGCGCATTCCAGCTACAACTATGCCAGCGCCTATGCCGTTTCCAACCCAAAACCAAAACCTGGCAAAGGCTCCCGATACGATGCACATTTGGTATCCAGAAAGCAACCGCTGCCCTGGGATTCCGTCAATGACTACCAATCCGTTCCAGCTCCAGCTCCAGCACCGCGACCTAACCCAAGCTACAAGCGTCCGGCATCAAAACCTTATGAGAAGAAATACCAAACTGTGCCCCACCCACATCCCCATCACCATTCAGTACCATCTACCTATGGACCACCAGCTCCACCACCAAAATCCTACGCCCACCAATACCAACAGCATGGTAACCAGCCCCGACAGCCCATATCCTGGTACAACGTAGCTCCGCAATCGCAAACCTTTGGCTCG
This sequence comes from Hypselothyrea guttata, assembly GCA_035045125.1. Classification (NCBI taxonomy): domain Eukaryota; kingdom Metazoa; phylum Arthropoda; class Insecta; order Diptera; family Drosophilidae; genus Hypselothyrea; species Hypselothyrea guttata. The sequence goes on from JAWNNJ010002385.1 coordinate 32,280, forward strand.
CAATAAGTTCCCACTTCATGGGCAATGAAGTGTGTAAATACTGAAAAACAATAGTTTATATAAAATATTTATTTAATTTCAATCTTATTTATTTCAATGTTAAATTCAAAACCAATAAAATTTGACACATTTACAAAAAAATATTAATTGCAGATTTAAATATTTTATTTTTATTTATTTATTTATAAAATTATGTTTTACAAAAATATACAAACATAATAATAATTACCCAGTATCCAGTAACCTATGCCTTGGACTCGTTATTATTTTAAAACTAGAAAATGAGGTTTGTTAACCTCAGTTTTTAATTAACTTTAAATCAATTAGCAAAATATCTTAATTTTGCACCGGCAAAGTTGTTTTTAGATTTAAAATATTTCATGCAACTTTATTCAATCAAGAGAAACTTATTTAACATCATAATTTTGGCAAATTAATTACTTCATTTCATGTTCTATAAAATATCTAAGGAGAAGTAAGCTTTTTTTATTACACCCTAGACCCCATGTAGTATCTATGAAATGCGTAAAAATAGGTTTGAAAACTATCTAAAATTTATTCAAATTTGAAAAATTCCATGCAGTTTTATTCAATAAAAGTAAATTTATTATTATTTATTTATTATTCAAAAATAGAAAATTTATTTATTATTATTGTTCTGCTTATTTTATTGCTTTATTTCATATTCAATAATATATCTAAGAAAAATTAACTTCTTTTAAAATTTTATTGTATAATAAACGTAGATTTATTTCACATACTAGTACTACCCATTTAATTACTTGATTTCATATAAAATGAATTATTATTACCTTTTGAAAATATTCTACATATTACAATTTTAATGCTATCTGTTTTTATTTTCCTATGAAATATATGTTTATCTGTAGTACCTGCTTTTTCCACTTTCATTCAGCGATTAACCAAGTTTAAGGAAACAACTAATAATCGCCGTTCTGCATATCTCTAACGGGTAAACCTGCCGTTGGCCACAAAATCCAATTTCTAGTAAATATTTCCGCACATTTTATTGAATGAATTCGATGATAGCTTCCAGCATTTTTTTCACCAGCTGCAAATTTCCGAAAACATGTATAATTCGTCACGTTTATTTAGGTCAAAACATATTTGTGGCTATCAAAATTTTAAGAATGTCGAAACGTGACATTTTCAGAGTTTTCATCCATATATTATGATTAGCCAAAATGTCGTTGAACTATGATAAAGAAAGGTCGTCTGTAAAATTTGATAAGACAAAATTAAAAAATTAAAAAGAAAATGTCGATAACTTTCGGAAAATAGATGACAAGGAGATAGACCCAAAGGAAAGGCGATCCATTTCTAAACATTATCAAATGAAGTATATTCTGAGCACCTGTGTCGTAAAATTTCAAAACTGATTAACACAATGCGTGAGAGACACGTGCGAATTGCGGGGCACTTGGACTATTTAAGCTCTGACCCAGATTGAGTCAAGGTCAGTAACAAGCCACAAGTCAAAACCATGAGATCTTCACTCGTAATACTCGTCTGCCTAAGCGCTGTGCTTGCTCAGGAGGAGAGCTCAGCAGCCAAGAGCGGAGCTGAAGAGCGAGGCTTGGGCAGCCTACATGTTCTCCGAATTCTGGAGGAGAATAGCCATACGCTGGACAAGTTAAATGACAAAGCCAACGGCATTAGCAACTCCCAAAAGGGCATTGAGGGCAAACTGAAGGAATTAGGCAACGATCTGGCCGGCATTGGACGCATGGAGAATGCGCTTAAGGACCTGCAAAAGGAAACTGCGAATAATTTCCAAACCACAGCCAGCGGGATTAGGAATCTAACGTCCGTAATTAAGTCAGCCGAAAACAAAACAAGCAACGCCATCACCGATCTGGCCAAAACCCAAAAGGATATGGAGCAGCTGTTCACCAAGATCGATGGCAATCAAAACAGTTTCCAAACTAATCTCGATGCGGTGGCCGTGACAATTAATGGAAAATTGGATGAACTCAGTACATTGCTGCAGAAAAAAGTGCTAGAGGAATTGATGAATCTTGGCCAAGCGGGCAAGAAACTGGATGCATCCCAGCGACATGTTGAGCATAAAATTAGCTATTTGGATGAACTGACTGCATTGACTGGCATTACGGCCAAAAAGGTGCAGCTGTTGGAGCTGGGTGTACAGTCCATGAATGCCACACAAAACCAGCATCTGCTCTACATTGGAGAAACTGTGCACAAAGTTGGCTCAGCCACCTGGCAAATTGATAACAAGTTGGGCGTCCTGCTGAGCACTCAGAAGAATATCGAGCGTGCTCTTAACGCTTGCAAGAACTGTCATCCTCATCCTCATCCTCATGCACATCACCAAGAACACCTTGATGGACCCAGGCATCATCCACATGACTCCTGGACGCAGCCTGGATATGAACACGAGTGGGTTTTATAAACCAACTATATTTAAAGTTTTGATAATAATGATATATTCACTCTTTTATAGACATACTCAACATATCTCTCCCACGAAGACCGAGTATGAACATAGCTACGCCAATGAAAATGAATCCAACTATCTTTACAAGCTCTGGTACGGCAAGGATGAGAAGTAACTCAGCAGCTTGACAAACAAAACAAATCATATTTATTTATTTAAACAAGTTCTCACATCACTCATGATAAATGCAGTTTTGAATTGAGCCTCGCTTGGATTTGAAATCCAAACTTCTTTAGATTTGCTCATTTAACATTTTCTGTTTTGTATATAATTCTTTGTACATATGTATTTATACTTTTACACAAAAATTCAAATATCATGGTAGCCTCTTTGTCCTATTTATTATACAATGATACTTTTATTTTTGAGTATATACGAATGTTAAAAAATAAACATTTTTACTTGAACTAAAACCTAACGGATTTTTGCATTTATGGTCAACATAAAGGTTTGAAACTTTGCTAATTAACTTTTAAGAACTTTATAAGTTTTTCTTTTCATCAAGATTGGTTACACATGTAAATAGTTATGTGTCAGTCAGTGTGGTTATGGGGTTTACTTGGCCATCGTCTAGTTCGAAATTAAGCAGCAGCTTCGACTCATATTGATTCTTATGCTCGGTACGATGTAAATTCTTTTTAGCTTGCGCCCGAAACTCCGCCGTCGTTATCCCCGTCTCGATTCTTTCGGCCGTGGCATCCGGTTCACTGGGATACAAATCATCGCCGGGTAGCAGATGCACCAATCCATCCGTGCACTTGTACATAACAGGATGAATGCAAATAACGAATCCTTTGGCCTCACGCTGCTGAGCAAATTGACGAAGGCGCTCCAAAGATTGAAAGTTGAGACAGCGCGAGAGTTCATAGACTTGCGGTGGAGGCAGCCACAGTTCCTTCTTCACTGCCGACTGCAGATAGTCCAGAGGGGGACGCCACTGCATACAAATAAAATATATTGTTTATTGAAAGTGAAGATAACAATTGATTAGAATAATTCGGCTGGTCATTTGGTACTATTTCGAATGTTGCTAAACGTGCTTATCAGTCACCTTGGAATTCAAAAGTTGAAGCAGACTGATAATGAGAGTATGTCTCAGTGGGGTTCCAACTGGTGAAGCTCTTGTTATGAGGAGAAAACCTAAACCATCTATCTATCGACAGACTCATTTGCATAATTATAAATGTGATTTTCATACCTCTTTTCTCCTTGAACAAGCTTAATTTTTTACGCAATTGGTTTTATATTCAACAGACTAATCTGCATGAAACCCAGATTTGATCTAGCTTGCCGTCAGTTTAGTTCAAATATCAATATATTCTACGCAAAAGTACTATTTTTGGTATTTATATTCTCCTATGCTGTAGGTTGACCAAATTTGTTTGAGAATTTTTATACTTCCCCTCCAGCTTCTGCTTTAAAGTAAGTAGCTTATGGCATTCTATCGATGGTGTGAATTACATTACGATCGGATAAAAAAAAGCTAAGATATGCAAGAAACAATTTGCTTCAATGTGTAGTCGGAAGGATTGATTACGGAAACACAAAGTAGGATCTCCTACTATGCATAACGTCCGACTGTTCAATTCTGTTCGACCAAACTGCCCCGTCCTGACTGGGTATTATATTGTTAATTCCTGTTATTCTCTCTATATAATACTCACCGTATGGTCCTTCACCTCCTTGGGTTCGCTGAGCACATTGGGCTGATCCTTCAGCGCTGTCAGAAAGAAGGCGGTTTGGAAGCGCATCTTGAATGTGGACGGAGTACGCCAGGCGGACCATTCATGAAGCGACCATAAGTCCGGCAATACATCGAGTTCCTCGCAGAGGTTTTGAAACTGACTCGCATCGTTGTGCACCAGCTTCTGCCAATGTTTGCGATCGAATTGCTCATTAAATTGCGCATATCCCTCGGTGCTGGTGAGGGTTTTTCGATCCCGGCATAGTAAAATTCCCACTTCCTCGAATGTTTCCCGCAAGGCGGTCAAACGCCGCGATATCGAACTGTAAGCAAAGTAAATATATAAATATATTTGCAAGTAAAAGTATTTAAATGATTTTACTCATGGAGCTCTGATTGCTTGTCTTTCAGAGGGTTATGGCACAATTCACGTAATTTAGCCTCAGCGATTTCAGAGCGCTGAAAATGCTTTAGCCAGCTAGGACAGCCGTCTATCGCCTCACAAACTCCTCCCGGAAACACAGACGAGTCCGGCATGAAACTGGACTTTGAGTGGCGTGTAAGCAGCAAGGCCTGCAGCACAAGAAAAATCATTTATTTATATTATTTAAATATATTATTTATTTACAATATGGGCAATTTATTAACGTACATTGTAGTCACAGGAAGATGCTGTTGCGGTTTTATCCTTAGCCAGGAGTATTAGGCTGGCAGATTGACGTAACTTGGATGTCACTTGCTTTGCCATAGTTGCGATAACAAAACAACACTGCAATCGATAACTTACAATTATGTATCGTAAAAATGTTAGTAAATTGCTTGAAGGACAGCATATTGGCAAACTAGTTAATTAGAATGCAAAACAAATTAAATATGTACATATTTTAAAAATATATATGTATAAATTAAATATAGCCGATAACGATAGCAAGTAATTTAACGATAGTAAGTCAACATCGATCATAGTAATCGATATTGTTAGAAGCGATTGGTTGATGCGATAGATGTTAGATTCAGATTGAACCCTTGAGTAGTAGTACAAAGGTTCATATTATGTGGAAGTGTGTTTTAAAGGCTGGATGAACCATGTCCAGTCCAGATGCTAACATGAAAACCCCAGAGTACAGACTTTCAGCTAGCCTGATACTAGCTGGCAGGGAACCATCCAATCCCAAAGAGAAGTATGACTACAAGGTGAGCTTACAAAAACTGCCTACAAATTTCAGTTATAATTTATGATCTACACTATTCAGCTGCTGTTGATCAAGCGTACGGAGCGGACAGCCTATGCGCTCAATCATTGCGTATTTCCCGGCGGCGCTTTTGAGCCAAAAGCAGATGAATCCACCGACTGGCTAACTTATTTTCACAGCTGTGGGGTAACCAAATCCCAGCTGGAGCTGTTGAACAGTCAACAGATTAAAGGTAGACCAGATCTGTTGAGTCAGGGTAGAAATTTCTCGCGTGACATTTCGCTGCGCATCACAGCCCTACGTGAGGCCTTCGAGGAAGTTGGAATACTGCTCTGCCGTCCCCTAGACAGTCTTAAAGATGTGGAAATGGGCCAGCCGGCTCGTATTGTGATGGAGCCCTTTGAGCGTGAAAACTGGCAACAGCGCGTGCACAACGATGCTCAACAGTTTCTGCAGCTATGTCAGTCGTTATCCGTAATACCAGATCTTTGGGCTTTAAGCGAGTGGACTGTTTGGAGAGCTCCTGCCACCGCCACTAGGAAATTCGATACCGTCTATTATTTTACGGGTTTGGAAACAAGCAATGTGCCCTTGTTGGTGGAACCCAGTGAGGCTGACTGTGCATATTGGCTAGAACCGGATGTTTGCTGGGCACAGTCCCGGGAAGGCATCATTTGGCTACCATTCATGTTGCTGTACGAAGTTGCCCGCCTGCTGAACAAGCATCGATGGCAGCAATTGCTGCAGTTTGCCCGGAATCGCAGTCCTCGTGGTTCCACGCTTGTGCAACCCATCATATATCGTTGTGATGATGGCATGTTTGGTGTACTGCCAGGCGACGACCTCTACTTGGACACTCCACACATCCACTCGGATTCCATAATATTAAAGGGATCTATAGAGGATATAAACAAAAGCGCCAAGCTCTACAATCGTTATGTAATCTACAGCTTTAGCAAAGTCGAACTAGCTTGCAATATACCGCCACTTGATGGCCAGCTACCATTGCAGCCACTAGTAAATAAGCGACTTTCCAAATTGTAAATAATAGTATTCGATATGACAGTGTTAAATATATTTGTAGAGCGACAGTAGAAGACCCTTTAGTTTGTGTTTCAATAATCACTACCAATAAAATACTCGCATAAGGCAACTGCTGTTCCCCTCCCTCACTGCAAGTCGTACAAATTGTCTGTTGCATATATTCGAAGTACGAGAATGGCAAATACAAGCCTGTAGCTTTAAAATTTTGGGTAGTTTTTTGCGGTTATCGATGGAGAGATGGTGAGAGGTACAAAAATGTAAAATAAACTTGATCTGCTCACTCCATGGCAAAACCCAAATACCAAAAATGGTGGTTGTAGCTCTTCATACGGACAGACAGACGGAAATAGCTCCGTCGATTTAGCTCGTTTTGATCAATAATATACTTAGTTAATTTGTATAGTTGTGGTACAAACATTTTCAATTTACATTTACTCAATAGACCATTTTGTACTTAAAAACAAAAAAAAAAAAAAACAGGTTCTACATATAGGGTGCAGGGTATTATACAGATCTAGGTGTTTATACGGACCGACAGACGGAAATTTCTATACCGATTCAGTTCGTCGTCCTGATCAAGAATGTATATACTTTGTGGGTTCTGCCACACCTCTTTATAAGTGTTATAAATATTTCCGATTTTCACCAACTTAAAAGACTTTTTCCTAATCTTTTAAAGAACAAAGTTTGACTCCATCCTTACTGGCTCTAATTAATATTAGCATCACGTAATATTAAAAATAGACTATTTTTAATGTATCAAAATCTACATTTAATGCTACATCAATCTTTTGTCAAACAGCGGGAACTTAAATAAGTTTGATAATATCTTTTAGCTACAACTACAGTAAGCTACCGCTACTAAGGTCTTTCTGTATATTGCGGCATGCATGGCACAGGTCGTCGGACTCCGCTAGGCGTTGTCTAGCAATCTGCTCCAGTGCATCCATGTTCTTCAACGCAACGCCCGTTTCCGACACCGCTCGGGAGTATTCAATGGCCATTAGGGTGTCGGAGATGGTGTTATCCAGCACAGATTCACATAGGGCGCATGTTGAGTTGGCTTCTCCATTCGCTTGACGATTCGCTGCGATCTTATCGCCTGTGCGGAAGACTGTGGACACTGTGGACGCGTAGTTGAGCTGCAGATTGGCCACAAAGGCATTCGTTAGACTTTGCAGGCTGGTCTCTGAAGACGGTTCCTGGGATTCAACCTTAAACGGTTGTAGCTGCTGGGCGTGCACATAGAATCGTACTTCCTGTTCGCTTAGATCCTTGAGCGGTCGCAGCAGTTTGATGCCGCCGGGCAGACGGTCATCCAGCAGCGCCACGTCCAAGGCTGCACTGCCTCCCCGTCCTAGGGCCACCGAGGTTAGCAGCTGCGCAGCCAGATTTGTGCTTATACTAGACTCAAAGATATGGCTGCACTGCAGCTGCAGGGCCACGTCGCCAGCCAGCCGCTTGCACTGCAGCTGCACATAATCCTGGCGAGCTGTTGGACTGCGGAACTTGCTTTCTCCCAGCTCAGCCAGTTCATTGGCTTGGTAATCGTCCAATAATTTCAGGCTCTCTGCAGCTGCGCCCAGCTGTACAACGTAGAATTTGAAGGGAGCATATCGTGCCTGCAGCTGCCGCAGCCCCTGCAGCTGACTCCGGCTGCCCGTGTCCACGTGCAGCACACGAGCATTGCAGTGCAGGCGCTTGAATGTGTTTTGCGTTTGGGCAAAATGCAGCATATCGAGCAGCACCAGAGACTCGGCTGAGCCGTTGAGGACCAGCAGCACCTCTGCGTTGCGTGGCAGCGCCTTGGCAGCACCTAGAGCCGCACGGAACTTGTGCCTCGCATAGCTGAGGAAGCATTCAACGCATTCGGCAGCACGGAAATTCAATTTGTAGAGCGTGCTTGAAATTAGTCCACATTTGCTGCAGCTGCCACTGGCGTTGGCAGCGCTGTCTGCTGCTGCGCTGGGCAGCATTGCATGCGCGGCGCCTTCATCGCCGAAATCATCTTCTCCAATACTGCACATTCTTTACGCTTTGTATACAAATTAATGTTATTACAATGAATATTGAAATTGCAGCCCAACTGAGCGCGTGCGGCTGCAATAGCGATGACAATTTCAAGCAGCGTTGCAATCGATAGCCATTTAGCACACTTATCGAGGTGCGATGTGCGATAACAAATATATTGTCTGGCAAGCAACCTTGCGTTCAGCAATTAAGTGCAGTGAAAAATATAAAAATACCTATTTAAAACTGTAATATTTCGTTAAAAACTATTGCATAAGTTAAATTTAGTGCATAAGGTATGTGCAAAATATATTACTATGCAGATAAATGCGAGCGCAGTATGCAAAAAGTGCGCTCGAAATTTTGGCTGCGCCCTTTGCATGTGTGCGTGTTTCATAAATTGTGTGCGTGTGTGTGTGTGTTTGTGTAGCCCACCTCTCGCACGCAAGCAAAAGTATCGGGTAGCAAAATCGAGAAACTTTCTTATTGGAATTACATACATACATACATATGTATATGTGCGTATGTATATCAGCGAGGGGAATGTGTGCATGTGTGCGTGCGAAGCCAGCTGTCGCTCAATAAATTCACCACAATATTTAGTTGAAAACAATAAATAGTAAATATAGTATGCATGCATATAAATAATAAATAACTGCGTGAAATAATAATAGCTGCTACAACTACATACAACCACAACTACAACTACAACAGAGTGTTGTGTGTGTGTGTGTGTGTGTGTGTGATAAGCAAAGCGAAGAAGAAGCACGTTCGTTGCTTTTCTAGTCGAAAATGAAAATAAAATTAAATAAAATAAAATGTGTTTCTACTTATGGTAATGAATTTGTTTTTGTTTTGTTTATTGCAGCATTCTAGCCAATATTGTAAATATATAATTTAATTAATTCACACACCCCCAGCGGCCTGAGGTGTGCAGCAGAAGAGACAGCGCCATCGGCAGAGGTCATATTAAAAATAAGTATTTCCTTGGCCCCCTACACTACACAGCATTACACAAAATAAAAATAAAACAACAGCAAGTAGGACCAACGGAGTCGAACCATAATTAGTACAACATTTGGGGCCATCATCCACGAAAATGATTCTGGAAAACTCGGATAAGCTCAAGGACTGGCTGAGCGTTGTGCTCGAGCCGCTGTAAGTAAAAAAATTAACAAACAAAAAAATATATATAAATAATTGTAAATTAATAAATAAATAATTTGCAACTGTTATTGCTATCAATTAAGATAAATGTAATAATTTATTTGTATAAAATTTACAGTAAGATGGTTTGTTTTCGCTTCATTGAGCTGAAAATAATAATAATTTATTTTTATAAAATTAATAGCTTTTTACAGTTAGAAACTGTCATTGTTACCGATTACTTGCGTTAAAAGTAATCATTTATTTGTATGTAATTTACAACATAGTTGGCAATGCATTTATCGTTATCGAAGTTATCATTTACAGATTTATACAGTTAGAAACTCTATCATTGTTATCGATTCCTTGAGCTGAAAGCAATAATTTTTTGTAAAAATTGTATCCAGTTTGAAACGCTGTCATCGTAATCGATTAGTTGAGTTGAAAATATTATTTATTTGTACGTATTTTATATGGTTATCCTTATCGGTTCCTTGCGCTGAAAGTTATTTATTTGTATAACCTTTATAGATTTATACAGTTACCGATTATTGGAGCTAAAAATTATCATTTGTAGGAAGTTGCCGTTTCCTTGAGCTGAAATTGCTTGTATTCACCAGGTTACCGCTCCTTGGATCGATCACCCGATAACCGATAAAACGCAACCCTTCGCTCCATGTAACCTGGTGAATGCGTTTGATACATTTTGCAACTTGCAACAGTCTTGGATGCAGAAAGTCTTCGAATAATTAATTTTCAAAATGTTAACAGTTATTTTTGATAGATTTGTTTTATCGACTATCGATGAATGGAGCGGAAAAAAACCGCAATGGAGCGTAAACATTTTATGATACATGCGCTCCATGATTATGATACATGAAGGGTTGCATTTTATCGGTTATCGGGTGATCGATTCTTGGATCGGTAACCTGGTGAATACAACCCTTAATAATTTGTTGTATAAAATGTATACAGTTAGAAATGCTGTAATCGTTATCGATTAGTTCAGCTTAAATATTTATTTATTTAAAAGGTATCAATTATTTCTTTAACATTTACAGAGTTAAAAAGTTGGAAACTTTGTTGTCGATTATTATTTGTATGAAAAGCCAAAAAACCGAAAGCTAATTGTCCAATTTATTTGTGATATATTTGTTTAGCTGTGATGCCGACTCGTCTGCTTTGGCGCGTTACGTGATTGCGCTGCTGAAAAAAGACAAATCGGATAAGGATCTCAAACGCATTATGATCGAGCAGCTGGATGTGTTCCTCTCCGTGGAGACGCAGCGTTTCGTTGATCGTCTGTTTGATGCCATTGCCAGCGAGGAGTATCTGACGATGCCGCCGCCGGTTGCAACATCGGCCACAGCTGTGTCGGAGCTGGAGCTGGACCATGATCTGGATAGTGTGTCAGAAATCGAGGCTGTTCTGGCTGGCACCGCATCGCCGCCACCTGCTCCATCCCCGCCAAAAGATATTGTGATAAAGCCCGATGGCAATCAACAACAGCAAATCAGCAACGAAAGCCACAGAGACGCCACAACGGATGCAGCTGGACAACAGATTGCGAGCAGTACTAGCAGTGCCTCAATTGCCACAGATGCCAATAACTCAACAGGGACACACAGCACCAAGACAGCCTTCGATGTAAGTGCCACAGACTGTCCCATAGTTGGTTTATTTTTATACCGATTTCCCCTCCCTTTGCAGCACAAAACCAAAGACTCCCACATCAGTGGCAACCAGCAGCTGAACCCGCATCCACATCATCATCACAGCAGCGCGGGCGGCAGCAGCGCCGTCTCACCATTCGTGCGCAGCGCTAGTCCGCCCACGCGTAGCTCTGGAGGCACCAACACAGCTGCTGGCAACGGCGCCTACGTCGCCGATAAGGAGAATCAGCCTCGCGACAGTCGTCGCCGTCGCGCTTCGCTGCGTTCGCGCTCCCGCTCCCGCTCGCGTTCCAATGAGCGTTCCTTCAGGCGCTCGCGTTCCCGGGATCGTCGCATCAACGAGCGCGAGAAGAACCAGCGACAGTTTCGCAACAAGTCCCCTGTGGGCGGCGGCTCCAGTGAGCAGCGGCACCGACGCAACAACAACAGCAACAGCAGCTTCGACAGGCGTCGCATCGGCAACAACAACAGCAGCAACAGCAATAACAACATGGATGAGCGCAGCCCGCGCTTTGGCGGCAACAAGGGCGCACGCCATTCGCCCCGCAGTCGATCCAATTCGCCGGAATCTCGCAGCCAGCGACGTGGCCCGCCCAACCAACTGGAATCTGCTGCCGGCTCGTCGGCCTCGTCAGCTGCAGCGGCAGCAGCACCGCCGCCGGTGCCGCCGCCAGCTCTGCATCCAGTGGCTGCCATGGCACGGCAACGTTGCCGAGATTTCGATGAGAAGGGCTACTGTGTGCGTGGCGAGACTTGTCCCTGGGATCATGGCATTAATCCCGTCGTCTTCGAGGGCATTAACAACTCGTCACTGATGATGTCAATGCGGGAGTACAATCCGGATGCGCCTGAGATCTGGGGACGCGGCGGTCCGCCGAGTGCCATGCCCAGTGGCGTAGGTGCAGGCAATCAGCAGCCATTGTCCGTGCCTCCGCCGCCCGGCCAGGGCAACATCAATCCGTTCAGCGGCAATGTGCGTGCCTGTGCTCCGCTGGGCGTGCCCAATCCGGCCGATTATATACGCAACGGCGGGCCAGGACAACCGCCAGTGCCGGGACCGCCACCAATGATGCCATTCCCCTTCAATCCGGCAGCGGCGACCACGCCCTTGCAGCGTCAGCTCATACCGATTCCAGTGATGGACGCCGGCGGTGTTATCAGCGGCGGCATGGGTCCCGGAGGCGGCGGCATGCCCGCCGACATGGGCAAGCGTCGCTTCGAGCTGGAGGACAGCGTGGCCATTGCCGATGTGCCCAGCAAGATACGCAAGGTGCCCATCAACAGCCGCCTCGGACCACGTGTGAATCCCAATATGCAGCAGCACAACAGCTCCCTGGAGCTGCGCAAGGTGCCGCGCGGCCTGAACACCATCGCCCATCTGAACAATCATTTCGCCAAGTTTGGCAAAATCGTCAACATTCAGGTGTCCTACGAGGGCGACCCGGAGGCGGCCATTGTCACCTTCTCCACGCACGCGGAGGCGAATGTCGCGTACCGCAGCACGGAGGCGGTGCTCAACAATCGGTTCATCAAAGTGTTCTGGCACAACGACAACAACAACAGCGGCAACAACAGCAGCAACAACAACAACAACAACAACATTGGCAACAACGACATGGGCAACATGAACATCAACCGCAAGAGCCAGTATCATTTGCACAATGTGCCCGCGGTGCCCACGCCCAATGCCGACAGCGCCAAGATCAGCAATAGTGCCACGCCCCTTGGCGAGTCCGGCGATGCCAACGCCAGCGATCAGGCGCTGGCCAGCACAGCGGCGCCTGCCTCGATGCGGCTGAAGCTGAACACAAATACGCCGGCGAACGGAGCTGCAACTGCTGCGGGCGCTGCGGCTGGCGGGGCAGCTGGGGCAAGGGCTGGCGCTGCGGGGGGCGCGGTTAATGCGGCAAATCTACGCAAGAAGCAGGAGGAGCAGCAGAAGGCGGTGGTGCAGCTGGCGAACGGATTGCGGAAGCGCAAGCAGGAGCTGCTCCAGAGCTATGTGAAGCAGATGAAGTCAACGCTGGAGCTGGTGGAGCGAATGGATCAGAACGATCCGCAGCGTGCGCCGACGGTGGAGACCATCAAGGTGCTGCAGGCCACCATCGACAAGTTGAGCAAGGACGTGCACGCCGATCAGGATCAGCTGCAGGCGAAGATCCAACAGCAGCAGCAGCAACAGCAGCCCGTCAAGAAAACCAAGGAGCAGCAGAAGAAGGAGCTGCTCGACATGGAACTGGAGCTGATTGCCCAACAGCAGGAGGGCAACGACACCACAGCCCTGCAGAAGCGACTGGAGGAACTGCAGCGCACCCTCGCCGCCACTGGCGTCGGTTTAAGTGGTGGCAACCTCTCGGGTGTCGGTGGAGGCGCCGCCAAGCTGCCCGGTGGCGGAGGCGGTGGTGCCCGCAAGCGTGCCACGTTTCCCGAGGGACCGACGCGTGTCGACCGCCGGCCGAAGGCAATTGTCGTGACAGGATTTGCCGCCGAGGAAGCCGATTTTGTGCTGGGCCACTTCAAGGTAAATATCGATCAAGGGCGGGGCAGATCGGACGGGCGAAAGGTTACAGTCGGAAGTAATCGACAGTAGCTAACCCTTTTCCTTGTGTTTCTATCTTAATAACTTGTTTTGATTGTATGTAACAGTAAGAAGGAGGCGTGGCAGAACACATTGTGGGTATTTATCGCTCGGTTACCAGAAGAGTGTCATAACTCAAAAAAGTGCGTTTCGAGATAAACGCGTTTAAAGTTTTCAAGCGCCGTGTATCTCCATACAAGTTGGAGCGACATATTCTCTTCTCACGCTGTGTGTGTTGAAGATAGGATAATGACATTTTGACACAAGATAGATTAATATCCAACGAACATTACTGTATCATTAAGTCAAAAATCGCGTTTTTTGAGTTATGCCACTCTTCTGGTAAACGAGCGATATATTCTTGATTAGGATGACGAGCTGAGTCGATTTAGCCATGTCTGGCAGTCCCTTCTTCTGTATGAGCGCGGAAATCTTCGCAACTCTAAGAGCCATTTTTTAAATGTTGTATGCCACGCCCTCTTAACGCCCAAAATCAATAAAATCCACACAACTAACATAAAATGTTCCATAACACGCGTAATAAGTGGCAGAAAATAAGTGGAATGCGAGAAGATACACACAATTGTTCTTGTATATTTAGCTATGGAGTGGGCACTCCTGATATAGGGTATTCTACAGTCGGGTGTGATCTTCAGCCAGTATGTTTTTATTAAAGTTTTACATTATCTGAATGTGGGAAATTCGGGCTCGACGTCGAGCAATGGGAGATTTTTAATGGAAAATAGATAGTACTATTTCGAATGCCGCCAAAGAACATTCTCATCAGTGACCTTAGAAACGAAAATTGTCAAATTTGTCTGTATATGTGAGTAAGTCGTTGGTCGGGTTCGAACCGTGAACCTGTGGGTTATGAGGCGAATGGCTTAACCAGAACGCCAGTCCTGTCCGAGCCCAGCCGCTGATTAACTGCATTCATCAAGAGATCTTCATCTGACTATTTCTAAGACTAGCTGTTTACCCCCAAGCTTTTTACCGTCTCCATCTATTGCTCATTTTTGGTGCTTTCATTTTAAACTCAACGGTTTAATCTTTATGAAGGCGGGTTTTAACTAGAGGAAATCTAGAATAAATCGGCGTGCTGTCCGTTTATAATTTTTTTTTTTATGTTTTTAAATTTTACAATTGTAAAGCGACGTATAATTTGATAACTGAATGTGGGAAATTCGGAATACATTATCGACAAAAAGCAAATGACAAAATATGGCTTTACTTTAATCAATTTATATGCTATAATTGACAGCATTTCGGCGAGATATCGAAGCACGACGTTGACCGTGAGATTCCCCAATTGATACTCTCGTATGCCACGCGCATCAACGCCGAGCAGGCCGTGCTCCGTGGCAAACTGTACAAAGACAAGCGACTACAGGTGAGCTTGCACCATGATTTCAACTGCAAAAGAAGCTTCCTAACTCTCTTTTATCTGTAGATATCCTGGGCACCGATGGTGACCACGACACCGGCCGTGCCGATGGGCGCTCCGGCGGATAAGACGCCGCCGACTGCGATTGTGTCGCCGTTGAGTGGAGCAACCGCCGCTGGAGTGGGGGCGGATATAAATCCCAAGCAACTGAGGCAGTCGGTTAGCGAGAGCGATTCGCTGTTGGGCAACGACACTCTGCCGGAGCTGCGGCTGGAGGACGAGGAGGAGGATGAGGAGTCCGAGGAGCGTTCCTGGCGTCGTTGATGCAGAGCCGTTGGCGGCTCCTCCTAGTGTATTTCTATTTGTTGTTATTCTATATATATAAATCAGCTGCGCATGTGTGGCACATGTATATGTATATACTAAAGCATGCACAGGCAAATATCGTTAATATCGTGTACAAAAACAAAAACAAAAACAATGCTAATAATATTGTACAATAATTTTAAACTAAACGGAAAAACACACACAAACACGTAAAAATGCAGACATACTGGACACTTGCAACTGTTGGTAGCTCTACAGCAAATCCTAGATAAATAATCAGTAGACGTCTTAAATTATAAAACGCTCTTAATATGCTAACACTTACCGAATATAAGTTATATTATATATATTATTATATACACATACATGTACGTCGCATTCGATCTATGAATGCTTATTTTTAGGCTAAGCGCCATCGCCACTATATAGTCCACGATTAACATCAGCAAAGTAATACCAATAGGAATAATATGGAGCATTGATCGGATACAACTATATTTGCGTTACGAGTGCATAAGCATAACTAATCTTAGGTACTTCTTTGTATTTACATTTTTCCCCTGCTATCCTTTTGTTCAGTTAAAAAAAAAGAAAAACAAGAGAAAACAAAAAATCACCAAACAAAAAAATGGTAAAAAACGAATCAAAGTTAAAAAAGCAACAAAGAAACGTATAAAGTGAATACAAAAGCGACATATAGAGAGTATAATAAATAAATAGTTTCGTATTTGCTAATAATTTCACATAAATCAAACTGTTGTTTCAATCCACAATTTTATTCAAAACAATTTAAATTACGCACATTGCGCTCTATGTAATAGAGTTGTGTCGTTTAGTTCAGAAACAGTTCAATTGATCGGTTTCTCAAACTGAACTCAAAAACGGTGTCGCTGATTGTGGTTCAGTGAACGGTTCAGTTGGACACAGTGCAATTTGAGTAGTTCTTTCGTTAAGTTTGTGCCCACAAGAAGTAAACGAAACCGTTCACTGAACTGTTCGTTCATTAATAATTGAGCGAAAGAATTAAATCCTTAAGCTGAGGTAGATTTTAGATAGGTTCTCTAGGAATTTATGGATTTCACAGCCTTCCTTCCGTACAGCTGATCTGCTCCGTCCAAAAATAAATTTGACAAATAACTTCAAATAATGAAGTCAACACTTTGTTTTGCAAATAGATTTTTATTGCATTTTTAACCAATTGAACCATTTATTGGTTTGTTATAAATAACTTTCGCTATTAAAAGCTAAAACGGCAACACTGACGCGCAGTGTCAGTGCCGATGAATTGCAAAGTGGCTCACCCCAGCATCTATCGATAGTTGCGAATAAGGATGTAATCGCACCTGTAGCATCTCCAACTCAACATTAACAATTGTGGCGGGAATATAATTTGTTTTTATAAATAAACGCTTGATGTTCACTTTGAAATACCTTCGCAATGTGAAATACGTGCGTTGCGCTTACAGCATTAGACAAAAGTGCGAGATGAAGTTCCTCAATGTGGCTGAGAAGAACGACGCGGCCAAAACGATTGCTGGGCTGTTATCCAATGGCTCGGCGCATCGGGTAAAAATAATAATAAAGTTTGCTTATTTAAATAGTTGATTATTTGGGCAATCTTTTTAGCGCGAAGGCTACTCGGTGTACAACAAAATATACGATTTTGAGACGGCGGTGCGCGGCAGCAATGCGAAAATGGTGATGACCTCAGTGTCTGGGCATCTGATGCATCTGGAGTTTCTGGTCTCCTACCGCAACTGGCGGAACGTGGATCCCCGTTGCCTCTTTGATGCGCCTGTGCGGCGGGCCGTGGCCGAGAACTTTGAGCCCATTAAGCGCACGCTGGAGCGGGAGGTGCGCGGCTGTCAGGGCCTAATCATTTGGACGGATTGCGATCGCGAAGGCGAGAACATTGGCTTCGAGATCATTGACGTCTGTCGTGCCATCAAGCCCAATCTGACCATATACCGCGCCAGTTTCTCGGAGATCACAACCGCGGCGGTGCGTCGGGCCCTGCAGCAACTGGGCCAACCGGACAAGCGACAGAGCGATGCAGTCAACGTGCGCACCGAACTGGATCTGAGAACTGGCGCCGCCATCACACGCTTCCAAACGATGCGCTTGCAACGGCTGTTCCCGGAGAAGATCTCGGACAAGCTCATCTCCTACGGCAGCTGCCAGATACCCACCTTGGGATTTGTGGCCGAGCGCTACAAGGAAATCGAGGCATTTGTGTCGGAGCCCTTCTGGAAGATCAGAGGTAGAAAACAGTAAGGAGGGAGCAGCTCAGCCGGATATTAGGCTACGGTCGGACAGTAGAAGACCCTGTACCTTGTTTCCATAATGACCAGCAGACAGAGCACAAATCGCATGCACTAAGAGCTCGCATGAAGCAAATTGTCTGTTCCATATCTTCGTTGTTTCTTATTCGAACGTAATGCTCTTCGCATCATCGATGGAGAATGCCATAGACTACGTACTTTACAAAAAAACGTACTACAAGTCTGTAGCTTTAAAATTGTGTCTGCTGTGGTTTTTTGCGTAATACGGAGGTTAGACGAGAGGTATCACAATATTAAAACCAATTTGCTTAGAGCACAGTATAGGAGAACCTACATATCATAAAACGTAATATAGCTCTTATAGTTTCGGAGATCTAGCTGTCTGCGGCAGTTTTTAGCGATTAGCTTGATAAGAGGGGAAGATATCCCAAACGTAAAACAAACTTCATCTGCTTACTACATGGGAGAAACTAAATACCAAAATTGGTGTCTCTAGTCCTTTTAGTTTCCTAGATCTAGGTGTTCATACGGACGGATAGACGCACATATATCTATACTAGATAGATAGATGCTTAATAAACCTTTCAATACGTTTTTTCAAGTACATGTTCTAATAAGACTTTAATTTTCTAGTTATGCATACCATTGATGATCTAACGGTGGAGTTCAACTGGGCGCGAAATCGTCTATTCGATAAGGAGGCAGCTGAGGAATTTCTGCTGCTCTGCCTGGCCGAACCGGAGCCACGTGCGACCGTCGAGAGCGTCACAGTGAAGCCGAAGCACAAGTGGCGTCCGACTCCATTGGATACGGTGGAAATGGAAAAGCTGGGCTCGCGTAAACTAAAGCTGTCCGCCAAGGAAACGATGACCATAGCCGAGAAGCTCTACACGAAGGGTTTCATCAGTTATCCCCGCACGGAAACCAATCAGTTCTCCAAGGAGTTCAATCTCGTGCCGCTCGTGGAGCAGCATACGGCTCACGGCCTCTGGGGAGCGTTCGCTCAGCGTGTGCTCGAGTGGGGTCCAAATCCACGCAATGGCAACAAGTCCGATCAAGCCCATCCGCCCATACATCCCACCAAAATGGTTGACAGTGAGTTGAAACGCGATAGAAGCATTAAACAATTAATCCCAGAGCTTGTAAATACAGTAGAATCCGGTTATAGCGACATTCAAGGGACCGACGATTTTGCGTCGTTATATCCGGAAGACGCACCATCCGAAAGGAATTTTATGGATGCCATGTTCGTAATAGGTTTTAAAATAAAACAAATTAATTATTTAATCAAAACAAAAAATTTAATGCAGTAGAATCCGGTTATAGCGACTTTCAAGGGACCGACGATTTTACGTCGTTATATCCGGAAGACAAAATCCATGATTTTGTTTCTTTTTCGTATTGAAAAAACACAAAATCCATGAATTTGTTTGCTTCTTTTAGCATTGTTAAAGAACTCAAATTTTCCTCTTTAAAGTTTTTTTTTTGTTCGGCACGTCGCAATATCCGGTTGAATTGTGAAAAATCTCGTCGGTATAAGCGGTTTGACGCTAAAAGTTTGTATGGGGACCAAGCCATCGAGTTTTCGACGCAATAACCGGTCGGACGCTATAAGCGGCGTCGTTATAAGCGGATTCTACTGTAACTCTTGACCGTTATTTTTGTTGCGGTCTTCTCAGTAATATATCCTAAAATTCTTCGAATACGTTAAAATTAGAATTTCTTGTTTCTCTCTTTCAATAACAGTTAAATGTAATTGAGAGATACTACATTTGAGCGCTTTCGTAGGTAGAGTTCGGCCATCGACAGTTCGGTCAACGAGAGTTGGGCCAGCGAGAATTGCCCAGCGAGAGTTCGGCCAACGAGAGTTCGGCTAACGAGAGTTTGGCCAACGAGAGTTCGGTCAGCGGGAGTTGTCCCAGCAAGAATTAGGCACCGAGAGTTTTACATTAAATAACCCCCCGGAGTTGGATCCCCTACCCCTACATATAAACCAAAAGAGTTTCATATTTTTCTCTCGCATTCAAAAGGTCCGCTTGCAAAAAAGAAACATAAAATTCGGTTTCTGAGAGCATCCGATTTTTTTTTTTTTTTTTGTGTGTAGGTCTATTTGTACACTACGACCAGAGTTTTGATCTTTTGTGTAGACCTTTCTAATAGGGTTATGGAGATCTCTGTATATTTATTTTGAGACTTTTGATATAGTTTAGCACTTTGTTAGGCTTTATACTCCATATTTTGTGGGGAGGAATTATGTGTTCCTCAAGATGTGGATATCGTTGTCTGCAGAGAGCTGGGCATTCGCACAGGATGTGTACCGCTGTTTCTTGATCCCCATAACAGAATCTGCAGGTGTCCGTGTCAGAAAGGTGCAACTTCTTCAGGTGATACCTCAGACCGCAGTGACCGGTGAGGTAGCCTGTCAAGGTGCGTAAGTCGTTCTTACTCAGCTGAAGTAGCCTTTGGGATTTTTGTTTTGAAGGAGAGAGGAATTGTTTGGCTTGCCTTTGGCCGTCACTGTGTGCCCAGTGCCTTTTTAGTTCCTCCGCTTCCCAGGTTCTGAGCCTCTCTACCCTGTGTCCTCTTGAGAGTCCACAGAAGGGTTCGGGGTCGATGAAATGACAGTTTGCTGCCCGTTTTGCATCCGATTTTCTCAAACAACATTTGAACGGTTGAAAATATCGTAAAATATTGCGTCCGATTACGGACAACCCAAAACGGTCGGCAGTTATTTGCAAGCTCTGGTTGAAACGTTACTGAAGCATAAAGCAATTAATGCAACTTGATATTTTCAGATCTGCAGGGCAACGAGGCGCGGGTTTATGAGCTGGTGGTGCGTCACTTTCTGGCCTGCATCAGCAAAGACGCCGTGGGATCCGAGACGATTGTGAACATTGATATTGCCGGAGAGAAGTTCCACGCCAATGGGCTGGTCATACACGAGCGGAATTATCTGGACGTCTATGTGTACGACAAGTGGAGCGCAAAGCAGATCCACAACTACGAGCAGGGCCAACGCTTCGAGCCCGATGAGATTGTGCTGCACGAGGGAGCAACAACGGCTCCTCCGCTGCTCACCGAGGCGGATCTGATTGCGCTGATGGAGAAGCACGGCATTGGCACGGATGCCACGCATGCCGAGCACATAAACACCATCAAGGAGCGCGGCTATATCGGTGTGGTGGACAAGGGGGCGCTGGTGCCGGGGGTCATCGGCATGGGCCTCTATGAGGGCTACGATGCCATGGAGCTGGCCCTGGCTAAGCCTCTGCTGCGTGCCGAATTCGAGGCGGACTTGAAGCGCATTTGCCTGGGGGAAAAGGATCCGCAGCTGGTGCTGCGCGAGCAAATCGAGAAGTACAAACAAGCCTATCAGCAGATTATGGACAAAATCACCGCCATGGATGCGAAAATAGCGCAGCGCATCAACGAAACGCCCAACCAATCGGAGCCATCCACGGATGCAGCAGCTCCGGCCAACTCCATGGTGCGCGAGCTCTTTCAATGTCCCAAATGTGAGCAGGCGCCGCTGGCACTGAAGCCCAAAAAGAACGCCGGCAGCTTCTTTATTGGCTGCCTCAATTTTCCGGACTGCAAGAATGTGATATGGCTGCCGGAAGAGTGCAAGGAGCTCAGCGTGCTGGACGAATGCTGTCCGAGCTGTGGCGATGGCTATCGCATGCTCAAGTTCCGCTTCAGCAGCGCCTACTATCGCGGGCTCTTCAATACGCCGGGAGGTTGGTACAAAAGCTGTTTGCGCTGTGACGAGGTGTTTCGGAACACGTTCAACATCAATCTGGAGCAGGTGAAGCAAGTGGGGCGCATTGTGGCAACGACAGCTGGTGGTGCACCAGGACCAGGTCCAGGCGGCGGAGGAGGCGGCAGCAGAGGAGGAGGTGCAGGTAGAGGAGGCGCTAGAGGAGCTGGAGTAGGCGGCAGCGCATCCAATGGCTGGGGTTCCGGTGCACCAGGACCAGGACCTGACGGTGGAGGAGGCGGAAGAGGTGGAGGACCAGGTAGAGGAGCAAGCGCTCGAGGTGGCGGCAGCGCTTCAAGTGGCTGGGGTTCCGGGGCACCAGGACCAGGTCCAGGTGGCGCAAGAGGTGGAGGAGCGGGTAGAGGAGGCGGAGCAGGCGCTAAAGGAGCTCGAGGTGGCGGCACCGCTTCAAATACTTGGGGTTCTGGCGCTGCTGGCAGCTCAGCCACGCGTGGTGCACCAAAACCCACAAGAGCCAAGAAACCAACCGCCGCAGGAACTGCGGAACCAAAGGCAACCAAAACCCGTAGGAACAGCAAAACAATAACGTCAACTGGCGGCATACGGAACTACTTTACCCAGCACGGCAACCAGGACACGGGCAGTCTGAATCACTTCTTTGATGATGGCTCCGATGGCTCCGACGAGCAGCTGCTGGCAGCCGCTGCCATGGCAGAGGAAGTTGCCACAACGGTACCCAGTGTGCCGGCAGCTGAGCTGGATGATATTGCTGCTATTTTTGCCAACGACGACGATGATGCGGACTTTGCAGCTTTGGTCAACGGAGACGGCAACAGTGCTCCAGCGGACACCAGCTTGACCAGTTGGGTGCGGGAGGCCTATGAATCCGAGGAGCAGCCCATGCTCTGGGGCAGGCAGGCGCGTGCCGCTGCCGAGGCGCAGCAGCCGGCCAAGCGACGCCGCCTGAGCGCAGAGGGAGAGGCGGAGGCGACGGTGCGCTGCAGCGGCTGTCATCAGCCGGCACGGCAGCACACGGTGCGCCGTGGTCCCAACGAGGGCAGACTCTTCTACAAGTGCCCCAAGCCCAAGGAGTGCAAGTTCTTTCAATGGGCCGATGAGCAGGCAACGGGCACAGCAGTGCCAAGTGGAGGCAGCAACGCCAACGCCAACGCCTCTGCCGGCTGGAGCAGCAATGAAAGCTCCAGTTGGGGCACAAACGCCGGACGCAGCGAAGCATCCTCAGCCAACAACGAAACCTTCAGCTGGGGCACGCGTGGCAGCCAACAAAGCTCAAACGCAGGCGCAGCATCCGACAGTTGGGGCACAGGCAAGGGAACAGCAGCAACTGCCTCACGAAGTGGCAGCCAAAACAATGTTTCCTGGGGCAGCTCCTCGGCTGCCACAAGCAAAGCTTCAGCTCCAGGTGCAACCAACAGCTACATGCGTTCCAATTCCAGCAGCACGGTGACCATTACCCAAACCAAAACCAAAACCCAGAACGCTGGCATCAAATGCAATTGTGATAAGCCCGCCAGCAGCCTGATCGTGCGCAAGGATGGACCCAACCAGGGCAGACCCTTCTTCGCCTGCCCCACGCGCGAGCGCAGCTGCGGCTTCTTTCAATGGGGCGACACGGATGAGAATCAAGGTAAGCGGCAAGTGGCAGCTACTGAACCACAAATATTTATACCCTGTACCCATGAAATCCGTAAAATTTAAGTAAATAACTTTGGAAGAATCTATTGTAACACGCAGAAGAAGGCGAAACAAACCCCACAAAATATATGTCATGTCCGTCTGTCTGTATGAACGCTGAGATCTCGATAACTATACGAGCTACAACAGTCATTTTTGGTATGCAGCTAGGTGTATACCATGCGCAGATGACATTTATTTTAAATGTTGGCTGCCACGCCCCTTTTGCCCACAATTAACATAAACAGAATAAATTTGCCTACTTAGGAGATACAAATCTGTTTATATAAATTCTGTCTTCAATAGTTGGTAGTGATCATTAATATCTACCAACTCTCTTAATTTCATCAAAATCGGTTCACAAATACGAGAGATATTTTGAATTAAAAATTATTATTATTATGTGTCTATGTATACCAGAAATGCGTGTAGCACATGTGTGTGTGCGATTGGCGCTGCCGGATTTTTGCTCGTTGGGTTCAAAAGTTTGCTAAGTATTGACAAATTAAATTTCTATTATTAATTTTTATAAAATATTTTGGATAATATCTATATTATGCTAGATCGTTAGATTGTATTGTGTATTGTGTGCGTGTCCCATTTTTTTAAATATTTTTCAAAGATAGGGTACAGGGTATTATACAGTCAGGCGCGTCCGACTGAGTTGTTCCGCCCATTACTTTTGTACTTACTTTCCGTTGTGTCTTTAGCAGGCCCCTCCAACAGCAACTGGGGCTCTAGAACTACCAGTCAAGGCCCCCAATCAGCGAGTGGGAATGGAAATGCAGCTGGCGGGAGTAAAACCCGACGTTGTGGACTGTGCCGCGGGGAGGGGCATACGCGCAACAAGTGTCCACGCAAGGATGACTTCGACTATTGAGGGAAGGAAGGTCGGAGAGAAAGCAACACAAATGTATTTACTTCAAGTTTAAACTGTAAACATTTATTGGAGCGAGCAACAGATATCGGTTATACTATAATAATACATTAACTATAAGCTGTTTTGAGTTGATATGTAAAATATACACGCATGGGTTTAAGGTACGCAATCTGTAAATATCGCCATAAATTGTATAAATTGTTGAAAATCAAAGGAAACTGTAGAGGGGATAATAAAACTCTAGCTTAGAATACTTGAAAATTCTGCAAAAAATGCCTTAAACTCTCTCAACTCAGGCAGCACATAATATACAGTTGATTTACTTAAGATAATATCGAATTTTGTATATATCATAAATATATATTTATGCTAATTTTGTAGACAGTGAGACGAACATAATTGCATTTATCGTTAATACATTTGGTTAAATAAAAACTGTTCTGAATGCTCTATTTAAGGTTAATAATAATATGCCTAAGTACAGCAAGTGAATAAATAGTTTAAGTTTTAGTTTAAGTTGCAACTAAACATGTGATTAAGTTTTAAATACATACAACAGTTTCTAAATTCTGTTGGGTTTGTTGGAACGTTGTTAAGAATGCATTAAGTACGTATGGATTTAGTAATATTAATAAAATACAGACTTATGGGGTTTACGCTTAACTTTATGGACGAGCACTCAATTGTGATTTGTTGTTTTCCGACTTTGAGACTGCGCGCTTTGAGATACATGGAATGGAAGTACAATTTGTCTGTATGCCATAGCAGTTATTTTTTGATTTAATAGGTATTATTTTAAAAACATGCAGTTTCTATACCTTTCGATATGGTATAATATAATATTGTCATTGATATATAGATTTAGCTCTATATTATAATTAGATTATGGAATTCTATATAGACACTGTGCTTTCCTTTGCTGATAAGCCGATAAGATATGCCAGTCTAGCAACAGACAAGTTACTATATTAAGTAAGTTAGGGAATACTACAGCTAGAGGGTTGAACTAAATTGGCAGAAAATTTTGATATATTCGGTATCATCTATGGAATATAAGAGTGCACAGAGCTTTTAGGAAACTGGAAAATAGCTTAAGTGGATAACAGTTAAAAATAGTTATAATCAGGGCTGCAAACTTAAGAACCTCGGTTGTAAACCCAAACTCCGTTTATAAATGTTATAGATAAATTTTTGTTTGTTCAAATACTAAACAAAGAAATTTGAAGAGTTCGAAATTTGATTTGAGCTGCGTTTGTAATTTGTTTTAGTTCGCAATAGTTAAAGAGCTCCAGCCTTTTATTTATTTTAATATTATTTAAAGAGTTCCAGAGTTTCTGAATTATAAAGAAGTAATGGGAATGCGCAATTGTTTCTATATAGAAAACTATTTTACATGCTTTTTAGGGTTATAAATAGTTGCACACTCGTAGATTAAAGCCTAATAATATGGAACTTATTTTAAAAGGAAACTAAACTTATGTTCTTGAATCAAATCAAAGGAATTGAATCTGAAACGATGGCGGGTTCAGTTCAAATGAACAGGTTCAAAGCAGCGTTGCAGCCCTGGTTGTAATAGAGTACAGTTAAAAGTAAACAGTCTAAGCGTTGTATAACAGTTATAATACTATTGCTAAATTGTTATATGGGGGTTAATAGAACACACGGAAGTAGTCTAATCTGGCATAACAGTTAATAGTCGTATAACAGTCTGACATACCATTGCCAAAATTGTTATATGTGGGTAAACAGAACACATAGAAGTAGTCTAATGTTGGTATAACAGTTAATAGTAGTCGTATAACAGTATGACATACGGGACAAATTGTACCACAAATAATTACTAATTACTTAAGACCTGCATTGGAATCGTTAGATGCTTTTGATTTGCATTTTGCTTTTTAGATTTCCACTTCCGGCGTGAATGTGCGTCAGAAGTAGATCTCCTCCTCCTCCGGCTTGGCGCGTGGCGCCTGGCTGGCCACCGCTGTGCGGACCACGCCCACTCCGGCCGCCATCCGGCTGCTGGTGGGCGTCTGCTGGAGGCGCTGCTGCGTGGCAGAGGCGGCATAGGCGGAGACGTAATCCGTGCGAGGTGCATTTGGTGTTGTCGCTGTGGTTGCGGGCGTCGTCTGTTGGATTACGGCCGGAGAGCTGCCCGTGCGCGCATGCTGCGGCGCCGCAGTGGGCGTGGCGGAGGCTTGACGCTTGTCGGCCAGCTTGAGGGGAAACATTTGCTGCAGGCCGCCACCTGCGCTGGCCGGGGATGCCACGTGGGAGCTGGAGCTGTTGTTGAAGCTGGCGGATTTGTCGACGCGTGCGCCGGAGGACAGCGATGATAGCTTCATGGGCAGCTTCTGTTTGACCATTGTGGCGGCCGCCTTGGGCGCATTGTTAGCGCTCAGCAGATGCACTGGTGGCGTCTTGCAGCTGGAGTTGCCACTCAACCACTTCTCCTTGCGTCGATCGATGGTGGAGGAGGAGCTGCTGACCAAGCTGGGCGTTATGGCCGCCGTGGGCGTGTCCAGTTCGTGTGCATCCTCGGGCAGCGCGACGGGCGCCAGCGCCGGCAGCGGCGTGCTCGGCGAGAGCAGCAATCCCTGTGCGGAGAGCAGCTCCATCTTCCGGTAGAGCTGCTCCCGCTGCTGACGCACATCCTCCTGCTCGGCTTTGATCTGCTGCTGCAGCTGCAGCTGCTGCGTGCGCATCTCCGAGAACTCGTCCAGCTGCTGCTGCTTCTGCCTCAGCCAGGCGGTCTTCTCCTCCTGCAGCTTGTCCTGCAGATTACGCAGCTCCTCCAGCTGATCCTTGTGCGTGTAACCCGCCGCCCCCGCACCGCCAGCCCCGGCGCCGCTGCTGCTGTTCCTGGGACTCTCGCGGTACAGGGCCAGCTGCAGCTGCAGGCTCTGGATGCAGGTCATCTGCTGCGAGATGATGCAGAGCAGCGTGTGCAGATGATGCGACACCTGCAGCACCGCATAGTTGTGCTCCTTGGTGTTGGCAGGCAGCGTGCTCGCATGCAGCTGCAGCTGCAGCTGCGACTCAACAGGCGCTGGAGCTGGAGCTGGCGCCGTCTTCAGCTCCCGCTTCTCCTCCAGCTCCTGGAGGCGTGCCGTCAGCTTGCCACGCTTCTCATCGAATCCCGCAAAGGTTTCGGCGCGCTTGGGCAGCGTGGGCGAGGCATAGAGCACGCTCTGCTTCTCGCCCACGCTGCTGACGGTTCTGGAGACGGGCAGACCCGTGGACGCTGTGTAAATGCTGGCCGCCAGCTGGCTGATGTCCTGCACGGTGTTGAGCACACGGCGCCACAGCTCCGCCGTATCGCAGTCCGTGTTCACCAGCTCCTTGTAGGAGCCAAATGCCGCCAGGAAATTGGCAGCGCTGCCGTTGGTCTGGCTGGGATTGACGTTGGAGATGTCGCCACCGAAGGGCTGTTGTTGCTTGAGCAGATTGAACTGCAGCAGCAGCTTCTCCTCCAGCAGCAGAGCCTGTTCGATGTCCTTCTGCCGCATCTTCTCGATGGTGTCCCGCTTGTTGACGCCAATGCGCAGCTTCTCCTCGGCGGTCAAGGCCTCCGCCTCGATGATATCCGTGGCCGGACAGTCGAGCACCGCCTGCCTGATGGTCTGTATCCAGGTCTGTTTGTCCTTTGGCGTTTGCACCTTCAGCTCGTACATTTCGGGGAAGTCCGGATTGGAGCTGATGATGTAGATGCCACGCGACTCCGTGCCGGCCTTCTCGCGTATCAACAGCTTCTGCAGCGGCACCACGCCCGCCTTGTGCTCCGGCGTAAAGAACGCGTATTTGTTGTGCGCGGAGTTCTCGCTGAGGAAGCAGAGGCAATCCGTGAGCACCACGACCAGCACCAGCTGGGTTTTGGCGCGTCCCTGCATCAGCGTGGCCAGGCCATCGAACTTCAGGCGACGACGCGACTCCACGCCCAGTTCCGTCTTCCGGAAGGGTTTGTTCTTGTAGATGGCAAAGGACTTGGCATCCACGCGCGCATAGATCTCCAGCTGTCGCTCCCGCAGCTCCTTCTCCGCCACACAGGCGTCCACATCGACCAGCAGCGACTTGACCAGATTCAGCGCATGCTGCAGCTTATCCGTTTCCAGTTTGTTGTCGCGCGCGCTCTTGAGCAGCGGCTCGATGAGCAGCGGATATTTGGTCAGGCGCTGGGTGACAAACAGTATGCACTCCGGGATGCCCTTCTTCTTGAGCAGCGGATTCTGCAGACAGTGCTTGTACCACTCCGCGAAGCTCGGCTCCGCCAGACACTGCTTGAACTGCTCCAGGGCGGTGCGATGATTCGCACAGAACTCGCCGTAGGCGAGGCGCAGGCATTGCGCCTGCTCCAGCGAGAAGAACTCGAGCAGGATGTCCGCAATGCTGTCCACGATGAGATTCTCGCGCTGCTTCTGCCGCAGCTGGCGCAGGAAGCAGGTGTGCAGCTCCGTCAGCTGCTGCAGCCGTGGAAACATGCTGTGCGTGTTGAGCGCCGGAAAGTAGCGCTCCAGGCTCTCCACGAACACCTTGCGCATGACGATTAGGGTCTGGCAGTGATGCTTCTCGGTCATGATGAACTCGTAGATGTGCTCCTGGCGCTTGATCTGCTGCTCCTTGAGCAGTTTCAGCTGCTCCTTGGGCACGTTGGGCGTCCAGGAGTCCGGCTCGAGCAGCACAATGCCCAGCATTGGATCGGCGCCCAAATCCTGCGCCTCAATCGGCGGCTCGTTGAGAAACTGCAGCTCGGCGGCACGGATCAGCGACTGCTGCTCCTCCAATTGCTGCTGGAACAGCTGCAGCTGCTGCGCATCCGGACTGTCGCAGTAATCCTGTCCAGCCATCAGCTTTTTATTGTGCAGCTTACTGTGCTCCATGTGGGCTTCCAGGTCGCTGGCGTTCAGTTGCACGCCCCCAACCAGGGATTTCGTCTTCGCCTTGGGCTTCTTCTTGCGGAAGAAGATGGAGCCGCGCTTGGGCCGTTTCTCTACGTGATCGTACACCTCGATCTTGGCATGCGAACGCAGCAGACTCTGATTCTCATCCTCGCTGTCGGTCAAGTGCCGGGCAATAGCCTTGATGTCCTCCTTGGCGATTATCGACGACGTGGAGATGCTCTTCTGCAGCGGTATGCGGCTAATGATCTCCGTGGCCAGACTCCGTTTGGCTGCAATCCGCTCGAAATCCCGCGCCAACTCCGCCTCGTTCAGTGAATGCGTCGAAATGCCTGCAAAAGAACAAGTCAAACCAAATGAATCCAAACGAAATGAAATTCAAATAATAGACGCTGCCAATGCCAGCTGATAAGTGATAAGTGATAGCGATAGCGCAGGCGGGCTTCTCCTATGGAATGCCTTATCGCAATCGAAACTAACTTTAAATTAAGTGCGGCATATCAGTGCAAGTGAGAGGTACGCCTAAGAATTCTTTGCAACTGCTCAAACGATTCTATTGTTCTTTGAACTATTAACTACTCTATATAACACTCTTGTGCTTAGTGACTTAATGAATACACAACAAACTCCAGTTAAAAAGACTGTGAACTCAATCCAGCAAAGATAAAAAATATAAATAATAATAATAATAATAAAATATTAAAAATATTACTAAAAGAATTGTTAAAATCTTTTTGGGCGCTTCAAAATTAATTAACATTAATGAAACATAAAAACAATATGAGTGAAGGGCAAGTGACTTTTGGTCCACTAACTTAATTAATAAATTTATTAGGAAGAAGCGGATCAGTTGGGCGGACGGCAACAGTCGGACGTAACTGACAGGCCCTGAACGTTGTGTTTTTATAAACACTGCAAAAAAATGATTGTGTTCACTGCTTATATTCCGAAAAATAAATATAACAAACTTTTATAATTTATCTTCAAATGTGTATAAATCCCGAGATTTGGTAAAAAATAATGCAATTTCCGAGAACTACAAAAAGCAGTATAAAGTGCATCCTGACCACAGATTGGGATTCCGTTTAAATGCAACTTTTCTCTATATTTGCCGTTTTGAAGCATTGGTTTTGTTAGTCAAAAATTTACATTTTCAATATAGATTGTTTTGAGGAATCGAGATTTTTTAATAATTAATTAATTACAAAACAGAATAAATTATATTTACATAAATTTATATATTTGATTTTATTCAGATTACCCCAAACTTAAGTGGAAACGAATTGTGAATTGCCTGGCGCAGGTCTCTAAACCAATAGGTAGTATAATAGCACAGAAATTTAGATCTGACTTCATCCATAGCTTCGGCCATAAATATATGTAACGTGCGCCCTATAGATAGAATTTATTATTTTTTATGCCCCAACACCGAGTTCGAACCTATTTACACCCTGTGCTTTTAACACCTACAAAAGGGCCTATTAAGTTAGTGCAAATATGAATTGTGTGTAACACCGTAACACCCAAAGGGGGGCGTGGTAAACCCCACAAAGTATATACATATATATAAAATATAATAAATAATATAATATAAAATATATAAATAATATAATATAAAATATTCCGACTAAGGACAACGAGCTAAGTCGCTATAGGTTTGTCCGTACGTCCGTCTGCTAGTCTGTCTGAATCACTAGATCTCGTAAACTATAAGAGCTAGAAAAATAATTTTGGGTAGTTAGGCGCTCCAAAGTCGAAAGCAGATCATGTTGGTTTACGAATTTTGATATCTATATTCCCAGCAAATCACAAAATACCCCAGCTGAGCCATAAATGTCTGCATTACGATCGGAGATATATGCAACTGACAATTTGCTCGACTGTGTGAGAATTATTGAAACAAAGTAGGGGTTCTCCTACTGCTGGTTACGTCCGACTGATCTGCGTCGTTGTTACTGGTTTTTTATTAGATTTTGCAGTGCATTCATTGCACTGTGTTGGGGGAACAAGTTAAAGTCAGTCGCATTCTTGTTTTCCAAAGTGTAGACGTTTTTATGGCGCCATAAAGACAGCCCACACGGAACTATTCAATTATAGCAAACTGTTATACTGATAAAAATGTTGCATTGTGGCTATAACTGTTATACCACGTGCAAATAAAACAGTTATACTGATAACAATGTTTCATTGCTGTTTAACTGTTATACCCCATGGAACCGTCCAATTATAGCAAACTGTTATACTGATAAAATGTTTCATTGTGGTTATAACTGTTATACCACGTGGAACAGTGCAAATAAAACAGTTATACTGATAACAATTTTTCATTGCTGTGTTAACTGTTATACCCCATGGAACCGTCCAATTATAGCAAACTGTTATATTGTTATAGCTGTTATACTCACCGCCAGTGCTGTTGCGGGCGGAGCGTCTCCGCTGCTCCGTCACCCGGATGGTCTCCTGCTCCTCGCTGTCCAGACTGGACAGGCTGACGCTCTTGTTGGTGCAGTCTCCGGTGGCATTGGAGTCGTCCACGGCCGTCCAGGACTTGCGACGGTCCGCATGGAGCAGCATGCACTGCTGTGGCGCTGCCGCTGGCCAGATGATGCCGGCGTTGCCAGCGGTGCCGTTGACGCCCGCATTGCTCAGATCTGGCAGCGAGGTGCTCAAAATGGCCGCATTCAGCAGGCCGTAGCTGTTGGCCAGGCCATCGTGATGATGCTGGCTGGAGGAGTTTTTCATTTGTTGCACGGTTTCGCGTATGTTCTGCAGCTGGCTGAGCGTGTCCTCGAAGATGTTGTTGTACTTGGAGGCTGAGGCGGGGCTGTGGGGGGTGACGTTGATGGTTGGTATCATGTTCATGTTGTTGTTCATGTTGTTGTTAATGCTGATGTTGTTGTTAACGTTCACATTGCCAACGGGCGCATTTATAACAGGTATGCAGTAATTTTGGCTCTCGACTGTAACCCGCGGCGCTGGGCCTAAGATTTTGGCCGCCACTGTGCCATTGCTAATGGACTGAGCTGCAGGCAATGTTGCTGCTGCTGCTGCTGCTGTGGATGATGACATGTCGCAGTCGCCGTTGCCGCCACCAATGTTGTTGCAATTGGAATTTAGAAAATCTGTAACCACATCATTATCGCTGTCATTATCATCAACGTTGCTGGCGACGGCAGTGGCTGCATTATACGAGTTTTCCATTCTACCTTTTGCTATTTACCGTTTGTTTGTTGCTTTTATTTTACTGTTATTTGTTTAATTTTTTGTTTGTTGCCTGCGCTGCGAAGTAGAAAGAAAAAAAGAAAGTTTAGCACTAAACTCACACCGACACCTACACACACGCACACACTCAAGGCACACGCACACAAGCGCAGCTCTGCTTACGCATACGACGCTGCAGTTTTTTTTGTTGTTTTCTCGTTTTTGTCTATTATTGATTTTCTCACTCACACACACACACATACACACCTGCCCGCCTTGTTGCGCCTGCTAATTGTTGCGCCTTCGAGGACAAGCAGAGCAACAACAACAACAACAACAGTAACAACAACAACAACGGCGTCCCACCGAACGTCCTTGCCACAATACTGAAAAACAAGTGCAACAACTGTTTGCTGCAAATGCTGCGACTGCAAATGAATTAAAGTTGCAACACAATGCAGCAGTGAGATTATTTGTGTTTGTTTTAGAGTTTGCAACAATTGAGACGCACTTATTTGAGACACATTTTTACTGCTGTTGTTTTGTTGAAGCTCGCTTCTTCTTTGCCATGTAGTATGTATGTTGCCGTCACTGTTGCCACCTGCACACGCAGAATTGCACCACAGATGAATGAAAAAGAACCAATTTCAGTCATAAAGAACCACTAGCTCTTGCTGTTTGCGCAAGGTTCGGAACCATGGTAATATCGCACAGTTGGTTCATTTGAACATAGTTCTGTGAATTGAGCAGTGGTTCCCAATAGTGCTGGCAATTTAGCTAGATTCAGAATGCTACAATATTTATGCTCATCATAAATCTTTTGCACATTTTTATTTGGTTTTGGACGCTGTACTTAAAACCTACTAAAGTTGACCCTTTTAAGTAAGTGCAAATTGACAATGTGCGTAACACCAAAAAGGTGGCGTGACAGATCCAACAAATTTGTTGGATTTGCATATTCTTGATCAGCACGACGACCTAAGTCGATTTAACCGTATGTCCGTCTGTCAGACACAGGCAATTACTCGGCAGGACAGAGGACACAATTTTCTTAAAAATATTTAATATTAAATATTAATTGTATATTAAATATATTTTTTCACTTTTATTTATATTTTATATATCTGAGTATTAGCTGAGTATTAGGCCCTTGGAGATATTCTGTATTTGACATCTGGCTATTTCTGGCATCACTGGTTCTAAACCCAAGTTTCACTATGTGTTATACAAACAATACTATTTTGGTTGCTAAAATAGAGAAGCATAGGCAACAAAACACATAATACAATACATTTGTTCAAATTACATCCAACAGCGCAAAGCAACAAACTCGCATGCAATATTTTTGGTTGGTTCGTGTTTCGGCAGCTGCATGCGATATTCTCAACATCGATAGTTTGCTGCTGAACGCTGCCCAACACTGCACGGGCAGACGATTACAAGCAAAAGCAAACGCAAAAGAATTTTTAGCTAGTTTTGTAATTGGCAAATTTTTAGTTTTCTATATACAATTAGTGCATATCATTTGGGCTTTGCAAACGCAAACAAACATGCAGGTAAGCAATTCACCGCTGCGCCTTAGCGACAACCTAAAAGCAGCGCAAATTTTGCGATTGCCGAAATCTTGAGACGTGGGCATAGAACGAAAGACACGCAGTCAAAAGAAGTTCGATTTTGTTTGTATTTGCTGTTGTTGCAACTGTTTGTTGTGTTTGTTTGTTTAACTGACTGTTTGCCTTTGCCGCAGGGGCTGCTGTTGCTGTTGTGCAGCAGCCTGCTCGTCGTCGTCGACTGTTTCTACGTGCCCGGCGTGGCGCCCGTGGAGTTTGTGCGTGGCCAAAAAATCGATGTGAAGGCCGTGAAAATGACCAGCAGCCGTACCCAGCTGCCGTATCAGTATTACTCGCTGCGCTTCTGCTACCCGAAGAACGGCACTCTGATCTTCAAGTCGGAGAACCTGGGCGAGGTGCTGCGCGGCGATCGCATCGTCAACACGCCCTACGACGTCCAGATGGCCGAGGACATCAACTGCAAGTTGCTCTGCAATCAGAAGGATCTGCCCATCACCTGGACCAAGGAGGACTCCGCCACGGTGGCCGAGCGCATACAGCATGAGTATTTCGTGCATCTGCTTGTCGATAATCTGCCGGTAGCCACGCGCATTGTCAGCGCCAGTAATCCGGCGGATGTCAGCTATGAGCACGGCTATCGTCTGGGCCAGGTGGACGGAGATCACATCTACATCAACAACCATCTGAAGTTTATACTGTCCTATCACATGTACACCAAGGATAAGTATCGTGTGGTCGGATTCGAGGTCATTACGGGATCTGTGAATCACAAGGAGCTCAAATTTGAGGGCGACAGCTGCAATTTTCCGGACAATCCGAGTCCCCAGCTGGTCAATCCAGCGGGCGAGACGAAACTGTATTTCACCTACTCCGTTATGTGGAAGGAGTCCAAAGTCAGCTGGGCCTCCCGCTGGGACATCTATCTGGGCATGCGGGACGTGCAGATCCATTGGTTCAGCATCATCAATTCCCTGGTCGTTGTGTTCTTCCTGTCGGGCATTCTGACCATGATCATGATACGCACACTGCGACGTGACATTGCGCGCTACAATACGGATGACAACATCGAGGATACCCTGGAGGAGACCGGCTGGAAACTGGTGCACGGCGATGTCTTCCGTCCGCCGAAGAATACGCGTCTCTTTGCCGCCATCATTGGCAGCGGCATCCAAATCTTCTTCATGGCCCTCATCACCATATTCTTTGCCATGCTGGGCATGCTCTCGCCCTCCTCTCGGGGCGCCCTCATGACCTCCGGCATCTTCATGTACGTCTTCATGGGCTGCTTCGCCGGCTACTGCGCTGCCCGGCTCTACAAGACGATGAAGGGGCGGGAATGGAAGCGCGCCGCCTTCCTCACTGCCACGCTCTATCCGGGCATTGTCTTTGGGTGAGCTATAAACCAATTTTATAATGAAACCAGAATAACAATATTTAATAGGACTAACTATATACACTTGTATGTATGTAATTAAATTATTATATTACACTATGGTAGAAGTTACCACATACAGAAATAGATCAGTCAGATCAGTCTAACGGAAGGCTACAGTCCGGAGTATCCGACAATAACAGACCATGTACTGAACTTAACAAAAAGGGTGCATCTAGCTCCTATAGTTTCCTGAATCAAGGAGGCTGTTTTGGTTTTTAGCGATTAGCGGGGGAAGGAAAGAAGGTATAAGAAATCTTCAACAAACGATCAGCGTACGTTTAAGATTTATACTACTTACGTAGTATATACGTAGTATATGTAGTATATATATGTTTTGTCTAGCTCTTGTAGTTGCTGAGATATAGGTATTCATACGGATATGTCTATATCGACTCGCTTCGTCTTTGTGGGTTGGAATATACAGTAGAATCCGGTTATAACGACGCCGCTTATAGCGTCCGTCCGGTTATTGCGACGAAAACTCGATGGCTTGGTTGGTCCCCATACAAACTTATATGAAAGGGCCTCCGCTTAGAACGACTCCGCTTTTAACGTCAAACCTCTTATACCAACGAGATTTTTCACAATTCAACCGGATATTGCGACGTGCCGAACAAAAAAAAAAACTTTAAAGAGGAAAATTTGATTTCTTTAACAATGCTAAAAGAAGCAAACAAAATCATGGATTTTGTGTTTTTTCAATACGAAAAAGAATTAAAATCATGGATTTTGTCTTCCGGATATAACGACGTAAAATCGTCGGTCCCTTGAAAGCCGCTATAACCGGATTCTACTGTATTAAATTTTTTGTTTTGATTAAACAATTAATTTGTTTTATTTTAAAACCTATTACGAACATGGCATCCATAAAATTCCTTTCGGATAGTGCGTCTTCCGGATATAACGACGTAAAATCGTCGGTCCCTTGAATGTCGCTATAACCGGATTCTACTGTATAAGATTACTTCTAGGTGTGGCACACATTATCATTAATATGCTATACGTATGCTTGTAATAAATAATAAATATCATTAATAGAAAATTATGCAACAAACCATTAATAACTTGATTGGTTTTTTATATAGCACCGGCTTTATTCTAAACTTCTTCATCTGGGACAAATCGTCGAGCGGGGCTGTGCCCTTCACAACCATGATATCGCTGCTGCTGCTCTGGTTCGGCATTTCTGTGCCGTTGGTCTATTTGGGCTTTTATCTGGGCTATGCGAAGCAGCCTTATCAGCATCCCGTCAGAACTAACATGATACCACGCCAAGTGCCAGCTCAGCATTGGTATATGAACGCAGCATTGAGGTAAGCGAATATTTTTATTAGTTATTTAATTATTTATTTATTTAAATGCCGACTAAGACCAGTCAGGCAAGAAAAAATATATTACAAATTAAAATTAAGAATAATAAAATTAAAATTAAATAAAATTTAATATAAGAAAATAAGAAAATCTGGGGGAAAAATAAGTTAAAATATAAAAGAAAAATAAAGGTCCAGCATTTGCTGCGAGGATATGGGAAAACCCAGAAAAACTCAATCAGACCAAGTTTAGTGGTTAGTTGTGTTAGACAAATATACAAATCTACATTGATTAAGATGAAATGTTAGAATGAGTTAGATATTGTAGGATAGCGAATTTAATAGAAGGTAGAGAGAGTTCAGAAGATATTAATTTATAATGTGCCTTATAACTAGAGCATAAAACCCGGAAATTATTGTGCATAGCATTATCGGTGGTGCACACAGGAAGAAAAATAGGTTGAAAGTTCCTAGTAGGCCTACGAGGTATTGAAAAACTAATTTGATTCAAAAGGGCAGGGGAGTCTACTTCACCTAAAATCAACTTATGAAGAAATAAAACACCTAAAACAGTCCTACGATTAGATAAAGACGGAAGATTAATAAGAAGTAATCTTGCAGAATAAGGTGGTAAGCGAAGATTAGGATCCCAATTTAATCCTCGAAGAGCAAATAAAAGGAATTGTTTCTGAACTGATTCTATCCTATCTTGATACACTCTATGCTGGGGACACCAAACACATGAGCAGTATTCAAGAATGGGACGTACTAGAGAGGTATACAAAAGTTTGGTAAAATAAGGGTCATTGAATTCTTTAGACCAGCGTTTAATGAATCCAAGAAGTTGTAACTTCTTATTAAAAGTTGCACACATGGTTAACACAAATTTTTTAAATTAAAAACAAAAAATTTACTATACATATTTTGTATTAAATAATAAATATTTTTGTATTCAGCTTTTATTTTAAAGTAACTGAAACTCCTTATACTACTTATACTACTTATAGAAAATAATAAATATAATAATAATATGTATAATATAATAATTAATTATTTTCTATGTAAATTTGTATAAATCCATAGAATTATTAGATAAACCATTACTTACGAAGTTTAAGTTTTATATACCTAATTTTAGACTGCAGAAATTACTATATTCATAGAAAATATTATAATATATTAAAAACAGTATAATGTTACACGAAAAGTGTAAAAGTCAATATATATGGAGATTAATCATTTGTTTCTTTTCTATACGCAGCACTCTGATGGCCGGTATATTGCCGTTTGGGGCAGTCTTCATCGAGCTTTTCTTTATATTTACGGCCATATGGCAGAATCAGTTTTATTACCTGTTCGGATTTCTGTTCTTGGTCTTTTGCATTCTGGTCGTCAGCTGCGCACAAATCTCAATTGTCATGACATATTTCCAGCTGTGCGGCGAGGTAATATTACTAGAAGCTGATCTGAATTCAAAGCAATATTTATGTAATTATTTCGTAGGATTATCGCTGGTGGTGGCGCAGCTTTATCGTGTCGGGTGGCTCAGCGGTCTATGTGCTGTTTTATAGCATATTCTACTTCTTTACCAAGCTGGAAATTACAGAATTTATACCCACATTGCTCTACTTGGGCTACACAGGTGAGTACTTGTTTTGTTAAAGATTAATTAGTTAAAGTTGAAGCTTAAAGTGAAATATATGAAAAATATTAGTCGAAATGGCAATCAATATTAAAAATTTGACTTGTTTTAGGTCTCATGGTGCTGACTTTCTGGCTTTTGACTGGCACTATTGGCTTCTTTGCCGCCTACGTTTTCATACTCAAGATCTACGGTGCTGTGAAGATCGATTAGGCATTAGAAAACGAAGCTAAGCAATGAAATGTAACGAAACGAAAGGAAAGAGAAGCGCCTTCTCATTTAATATTATATGGAACAAGAAAAGAAACGCTGTACACCAAACTATCCCCTGCAATATCATTTGATCATAAAGTACTATGGCCTATATTAGAGATATTTATATTATATTATTACACCAGCAACTGCAAAGTTCTGTTCTCAACAACTGCAAATTATATTTATGTATATGCTTTATAAGTTTCCATTTGCCTGCGCTTCTCACAACCAACAATTTTATACGTCGATCGATTCGTGGAAAACTAAACTAAACTTAACTATTGATAGTATGTATTGTCCTGTATCTATGAGGGTTCGCGTTAGAATACATTCTAGAAAAGCCTAATTTATATTATACATGTAAAGTAACCTAAATTAAGCTAAAAACAAAAAACAACAACTCTGAGAACATAAACACAAAAATAATCTAAATAAACGTAAGCTAAGTCCAAACGCGGCGACCAAGTGATTAAATGTAGTTGCGGCTCTTTATTATGAGAACTTATTTATAATTATAATTATAATTTAATTATTAGAAATGAAGCTTGTGTGTAGCAGGCAAAAGGAGGCGTGGCAGAACCATGGTGTGCGACGAGCTGAGATATAGTTTTAGCCGTCTGGCTGTTTGTATAAACATATAGATCTCGCAGAAAATAAGAGGTAGACGTACCAATTTTGGTATGTAGGTTCTCCTTCGTTCACGCAAACTATATAAACCACAGCAGTCACAATATTAAAGCTACAGATTTGTAATTTGGCATGTGAATTGCATTACTGTCGGGTAAGAAACAGCAAAGATATGCAACATACAATTTACTCGACTGTGTGAATTATTGAAGCACAAAGTGCAGGGTCTTCTACTGTCGGTTACTTCCGACAGATTGCTTTTCTTTATACTGTTTGCAGCTTTCTAGTTCCGTTAGCAACTGCACCTTATAACAGATGTTTGGAATGAAGTTGGGCTTTAGTTTTCAGTTGCCTGCAATCCCCTACAGATTGTGTTTCTCTAAAGCGGAATTCCCAATCAATTTAGAATGTACAAATTAATTTTGCTTATTTTGTTGGCTCTCGCATTTCTATCGAGTTTTCAAGTGGTATTTTCTGGGCCTAGATTCTACAAAGTGAGTAATGCAGTATCTTCTGTTAATAGCTTTTTTTACCACTAGGTGTATTTTTTCTAGAGACGTGGACCTACCGCTAAGGACCAAGTTGTGGCGAATATCACCAAGGGCGTCTTCATATTTATGGATACAGTTCTGCCGTTTTGGCTGCCTTCAGAGGACAGACCTATTGTTTACACCAGATCATAAATGAATATTTCTATAAAGTATAATTAATTTATTTTATTTGCGTTTTTTTTTTAGGTTTAGTAATTTACACAGAGATATTTTATAGTAGCTATAGCTGAAATCGTATACACATTGTCGTATAATATAATCGAGGGCTTAGAACATAATATACCTAATCATTTAATTTAGTTAATGCACATTTAATATGTTTTATTACAGTACTTTTTGCTTAATGCGTTAGCTTGGATAGAACACGAACCCATTTAATGTGAGCATTTTACGAAATTAGCATTAAATATTAAATATATCTATATAGGTTTACGAACCGCTTACAACTCTTATGGGCTCAATATTGCAAGTTACGGAATGCGAGTTATCACTTAGTCTAATTTAATAACTAGGCCAATTAAGGGCAACTCTGCCCTCTACTCCAGCTCCTTGTGAACTCTGTTTTAACGAATCGGTTTACCTCAACGGGTTCCGATTCCTTAAACGCTAGCGATTCCGTTTCGTCTTACGGCTCACATTGCCCTCGATTATGATCTACAGTAAAAAGTAGAGTAGAAAGTCGTATTTATAACATAATTTACATATCATATATTTATATCTTATAATAATTTTGACTGGACAACAATTTGCTACACCATTGACATTTGTCGGCGTTGCAGATTTATGACAATTGAACGCATATCCGAAGCAAGTATCGTGGGTTCTCTAACATCTATAATGCTGTGGGCTGGAGTCTTCGTAGTTCTACGTGGTATAGGTATAGGTATATCACGATAGGGACATTTGACTTGCTGTGATTAGGCGTTGGCTTAGCTTGAATTCTATTTGAGTGAATAGCATATATCTATATAGTACCTGTAGTATCTGGCTAGCCTCGAATGCGGTGCCCGGCAGCAGTATAACCGGAGAGGTAACATTGCCCGCCTCCACACACAGCATGTTGGGAAATTCATCGTCGCCGAAATCGCTCATCTCCCGTGAGCGATCGATCCAGGGATTCCAAATCACTGTTAATAAATAAAGCAAATATTTTAAATATTTTTCAAAAACAGAATCAATTAAATATTTGTATAAATTTTTAAATTATTTTTGAATAAATACACTTATTTTTTCTACGCAATATAATATTTGTTAAAAATAGTAATGTAATTAGAACACAACGGTCGTTTATTTATGTAAGTTATATACACTTTCACGCATGTGATTGCTCATCAGTTAAGCAAAACTTTGATGCATCATATCTCTCTTAATTAAAACCTGATTTGGACGAAATTTACAATTGGTACAATTGATGATATTTATCAACTATTGAAGACATAAATTAGGTAAATAGATTTGTATCTCTAAAAAAAAAAACAATTGATCTTAATTATGTTCACGGTAGGCGAAAGGGGCGTGATATCTAACATTTAAAATGAACTCGATATGCGTACAGTATACCTCTAAGCACATACCAAACCTAGCTTCTCTAGCTGTTATTGTTTCCAAAATCGTAATGTTAAAACAGAAGGGCGGACAGACATATAGACATGGCTAAATCGACTTAACTCGTCGCCCAGATGGCTGCAGAGGTTTTACATACCCGTATCGGGGAAGTTGTATTTATGCAGCCTCATCTTACGGCCGGACACTACATTGGTGATAACATGCTCCTGGGGTGTATGCTGATAGATGCGATCGGTCCACTCGTTCACGCTGACCAGCTCACGGCCCTCCTGGTATATGGCGCCCTCGCGAGTTTTATCTATGAAGTGACAGCCCTGTAGTCCCGATATCTGACAGCGACGCACATCGGGCACCTTGAGATACGTGTGGAGCAGCATGTTGAAGGTGAAGCTCAGATCCTTGCTGGGATTGTAGACACCAATGTGAAAGTGCAGCTCCTTCTCCCGCAAAATTATGCGATACGTGATGCGGAATCTGAAGGAATTTCAAGGGGTAGAATCCATATTTAATATATAGACTGTTTAACTAAAAATATTTGTTCATTTAAAGCAGTAGGACCCAAACGCTGCTTGATGACAGAGCAAGCTCCAATACACCCAAATAAAAACACCAATACTCAAGATTTCTTTGGGGTTATGTTTTTTTTTCAACTCAAATATTATTTGCGATCACTGGCTAAAATTACTATATTAAACTAATAGTTCTTCAGCACTTACTGATAATTCCAAACGGAACGCGTAAACTCATTGTCCATCAGGGAGAAGATGGCCTCAACATCCCCATTATGCAGACGCTCGGGCGCATGGTCCAAATGCCATCGTGTGATTCTGGCAAATCCGTGTTGTGGCCCAAAGGACCAGGGACCGAATTGAGCTGCGGAAAAATGCGCATCAGTTTAGTTTGAACTAATGGAATATTAGGGAAAACGGCTTACGGAAGACAAAGGGTATGCCACCACGTATGGGTTTTTTGCCATCGAAGGATGCCAGTTTGCTGTGGAATTCAAGAACAACAGTGTTTAATTATAATTTATATATTTTATAATTAGACCCTGTACTTAAAAAAAGTACAAAAGGGTCTATTAAGTTAGGGCAAATGAAAAATGTGTGTAACACCCAGAAGGAGGAGTGATAGTATATATATTCTGCATTGGGACGACGAGCTGAGTCGATATATCCATGTCTATCTGTCCTTTTGTCCGTATGAATATTAAGATCTTAAACTGTAAGAACTAGAGACACCAATTTGGTATGTAGGTTCTCCTGTATTGCGAGCAGATCAAGTTTATTTTAGATTTTTGATAACTCTCCCCTTCCTTGGCAAAAAACCCTACCAGCCTAGCCACCCTAGCCACAGTATTTAAGTTTAAGGTATTCTCCATCGATGTTGTAAATTGCATTACGACAAGAAACAGCAAAGATATGCAACAGACAGTTTGCTCGACTGTGTGTGTATTATTGAAAAACAAATACAGGGTCTTCTGCCGTTGGTTGCGTCCGACTGATCTAATCCGTGCTTGCTGGTTGCAGTTTAAATTTGTGGCGAGTGCTTTAAATCCTTACTGAGGCGGAAAAAGCCAAGCAGACATTTCAGATATTTATACACGGAATGCTCTTTTGGGATATTCCACAGACGGACAGAAAAAAGTGTCTGGCAAATGTTCAGTTTTTTGCTCCTTGCCGAAGAAGATGATTCGTCAGAGGAGTTTGTCTTTAAAGTTTATTTTTTGCTAGCGCTAATTTGCCGACGCATCCATCAACTGGGACTCCCTCCGTCTGCCCCTCTGTCCGTCTGTCCGTCCTACCTACATCTCTTGGCCAATTGTGTCATTAATATTGTCAGGTTGCTCGCTCTCTCAGGATACTGAACTCAAATCAGAGCCATGCTTTTTGGGACATGTTGCAACAGTTTTGTGGCATCCACGGCAAGTGGCATTTATTGTGGCAGCTCTTTAAGCATTAGCACCGATTCAGCTCAGTTACAGATCCTACATATATTCCTGCTCACAGTTGTAGTTGTTGGCTAAAAAAGCAACTACGCCCGCTTCTTGTCACAAAAACCCAACTTCAACTCGAACTCTTGCTGCGGCTTTTTCTGCAGCATTTCAAAAAGTTCTTCTTGGCGGTTTGCTGTTGCCGGGTTTCCAAATGCCAATGAGACCGGCAGCGCCAACTGCCAACTGGCAACTGGCAACGGCCAACTGGGCACAGCAACAACACAAATGGCCAAGAAACAAAAAACAGGCGACGCAATGTGTAGCGAACATTCGGACAAACAGTCGAAAAGTTGAGAAAATTGCAAAACGGAGCAAAGAAAATGTGTGCAAAAACCGTTTAATGTTGCTGCTCAACTATAGCATACCCTGTAATAAGTTATTGAACAACATAATATAGGCGTTAGACAAATAATATGCCGTCTATCCAAAAACTTTTTTTAATGTTTTCGCCGCGATATCATTATCTTTAATGTTTTTTGGGTTTATGGGTTATGGGTCATATTTATTGTAGTAGTTTATTATATACATTAAAATTGAATAAACTAACAAAATTAAATATAATAATAATAAGAATATAATTTAAAAATTGTTTTTCAAGCTTTAAAATCCAGGTTTTAATCTATTATGTGACTAATGCTCTAAATTATAAGTCCTTCTGTACTTGTAGCATTAGGAAGTTATTCCATAAATAAATAAATTAATTAATTAAAAAAACATTTAATATATATTTGGTGATTTAATGGTGAATTCATAAATCCACGCTATTAAATTATCAAACCTTTCGAATTAGATTTAATTATTGATTATATTTTGTTATTAAAATTAATTCTTAAGTATGTATTTCAGACGTTAACATATTTTAATAATTAGACCCATCATTATTAATGTTATTATTTTTATAAAAATAACTATGATTATAGTGAAATAATAATAGGTAATAACAATACTTAGACAAGCTAAATTAAAAAAAAAAAATACCATCTAATTTAAGCAATTGCTCCACTGTGCAGCGAACATGGCATAGCACATCATGTTGTAGTCGGGATTTATCGATCTAGATGCAGCGCAAAAAAAAAAAACAAACTCCATTCATAAAAACCATGCACTTTGTTTGCTGCTGCTTCTTCTTTCTACTATTTGCTGTTGTTATTGTTGTTGTTCTACAGCAGGACAACGTAGGCAGCAAAAACAGAGGCAAATAGCAACAACAACAACAACAAACAGCCGGCCCCAGTCCCCCACTCCCCTCCCCAAGGCCTATATAGCCAACCCGTTTTGTGCATGTGCAGCTAGCTCTTGTTCGCTCTCTCTCTTACCAGTGTTGCCAAATTCGCTTTTTTCCCGCCAGCTCTGGCTGTTTTAGAAAAGCATTTGCTTAAAAGGAAAGAGGGAAGCGGGTAAAAATTCAGCGTTTTGTCAACGATTTCTTAAATATTACAAAATTAATTTTAAAATAAGAAGAAGGTATACCCTTATTGTCATTATTTTGATCGATAGTACCTCAATTTTAGGCACATAATTAATAATTATTATTAATTAGGTAATATTTTCAAACATATCAGAATATATAAATTCTTTAACTACATATTTAAATGTTT
This sequence comes from Hypselothyrea guttata, assembly GCA_035045125.1. NCBI lineage: Eukaryota > Metazoa > Arthropoda > Insecta > Diptera > Drosophilidae > Hypselothyrea > Hypselothyrea guttata. Next base: position 77,020 of record JAWNNJ010002385.1, read on the forward strand.
ACATGAAAACCGAGTATTATTTTCAAATTTATATTTTCAAACAAAAACAAGGGAATACTTTTAACGCTCGATAAGCGCAAAAACCTTGTCGATATTATCAATATAAACACCTCATCGATAAAATCGATATTGCAACAATAGCATCCCAACATTACATTCCGCCAAATAAGCTTTTTTCTTAGGAAAAATTGGCAGCACTGTCTTGCACACTCACACTCACGCTTACGCACACATTCACATTCACGTTCACGCTCACGCTCTGGCTCTCTTTGGCGTCTCTTCTGGGTTTTTGTCTCTTTCGTCTCTCAGTTTGCTCTTGTTGTTGTTGTTGTTATGCTTTTTGCTCGGCGCGTGTTTTTGTTGTTGCTCCTCATACAAAAACATTTTGCCGCCAAACGGAATGGTAAAACGGCCCCTTCCCCTATCCCTTCCCCTTCCCCTTTCTATTTGCCTCATGCAGGGTATCCTTTGTGGCCAGCTCGTGTGCGTGTATTTATGTTTGTATGTGTGTGTATTTGTGTTAGTCCGTTAGAAACTTTTGGCCGAAACACTTTTTTGGTTGCATGCCGTTAGTTACCGTGGACTTGCGTAAGTTGCTTTGCTTCAGTCCTTCCCTCCCCTGCCCCACCCCCCTTCCTTGCACACTCCGTTTGTCCGTTTCGAACTGCGCTTTCAACTTAAAGCATGCGCCCATGTGGCGTATGCGTAATATTTAATAACTCCCATTGGAGTTGTGCGCTCACCTGACGAACAACTGCTCCTGGTTATTAACACGCCAAGATACCACAGTCGCACCTGCAGATGAAAGAATAAATTATTAACATGTTCAATATTTAAAAACTGAAATTTTAAAATATTTTTTAGTCTGGTGTTTATAAATATCTTTACATCAAAACTCTTAGTCAATTTTGACTGATTTATTGACTTGCCGTTTGAATTGTCCCTAAGTTGTAATATACAAAAGTATAGCTGTATATTTGTTGTAAAAATCAATATCTTTTTAATATCAATTGTTATATCCTGTACCCATTTGAAAATGGGAAATACAAGGTTATTAACTTTGTCAGAATGTATGTAACAGGCAGAAGGGGGCGTGGTAGACCCCAAAAAGTATATATATTCTTGATCAGGAGGACGAGCCGAGTTGATTTAGCCCTGTCTGTCTGTCTGTCCGTCTGTCCGTGTGTATGAACGCGTCGATCTCAGCAACTATAAGAGCTAGAGCAGCCGTTTTGGTCATTTTTTAAAGGTGTATACAATACGCAGAACAAGTTTATTTAAATTTTTGGATGCCACGCCCCTACCGCGAATAATGGCCATAAATATAATACATTGACAAATTTAAGACATATAAATCTATCTAAATAAATTCTTTCTTCTACGAACTATGGAGATGATTAATATCTACCAATTTTGCAAATTTCAATTATATTGGTCCATTATTAAAAGAATTATGATTAATTAGAGATATTTGTTTAGTAGTAGGCTATGCTACATACATATAATAATATCCCGATATACCATTGCCCTCCTCGTGGTGTTCCCTGGGTATCGATTATATTTCTTAATCGTTAGCGGATTCGAGCAGCGAAATTATATAAATAAAATATTTTTATTCAACATAGAAAGTTGGTATTCGGAATATAAATTGAATAAGATTCAAAATATATTTTAAATAGAATACTGTACTAGCAAGGCTGATCTTTGGTACAGGGTATAAGACAGTCGATTTTTTTTTATACTCTTTAGAATATGGGGTTTTAAAAACCCATCAATACAAAATTAATTTAAAATAATATATTATTTTTTAATTTTATTTTTTTGGATTGTCTTAAAGAATTAAATTATACATCACCAGAGTATAGCCAGAACAACAACTATTGGCTTAATTTGCTAATTTATACACAAATATTATCATAAAATATTTGAGTTCTTAGATGCAGCGCTAGTTACAGTTTTTAGTGAGAAGCTTTAATATTATTCTAACAAGTTTTTCATTATAAAACCGCAGGCACATGTAATTACTCATATGCAAATCAAAGACATCATTTGAATGTTGCCATCAATGGCACATACACAGATACCACTCACACACACACATGAATACATACACACACAGTACATACACATCAACATATGCACATACATAACCCACATAGTACAAAGTCTGGCCTGTAAGTAAACTGGCTAGCTGATGGAAGACTGAGAGACATGAGTCTCCATTCCCGGTTGCGAGTACAGTTAAGACTACACTTGGCAAAAAAACAAGTAAAAGATAATCACAATAATAACAATAGTAATACTATACGGAATATATAAATATATCTTAACTTTATTAGAAAATGGATTACTACGGATTGGGTTAGCGCAAATGGATATATATATTCTAGATCAGGACAACGAGCTCGAGTCGATAGTGTCGTGTCTGTCTTAACATCTAGATCTCGTAATCTACAATAAGAGCTATGTAGGAACACCGCTTTAGGATTATTATTATTATTATTATGGGGACCTAGTGTACTGCGACCTAAGAGATCTATTGTACTCCCTGCTGAACCTAAAGCACGTCCATTAGTCCAATGTCCCGAATGAAATCGAGTAACTTCATTGGACTAAGAACTACTATCTCCCTTTCTGACATTATGAACTTGCCTAGGTTAAGGTGCCTTTTGCGTGCTATTGCACAGCATTCTGTTAGAATATGCTTTGATGTTTCCATCTCCGCATTGCACCGCTTTAGGTTAGTTTGTTATGGATTTTGTGTGCCTCTTCCCCTTCTTTTCGTAACCACTAAAAATCACAACAGGCACAATTTTGAAGCTGGTAATTTGGCAAGTAAGTAGCCTATGGCTATTTACATCGATGCTGTGGATTACATTACGATCGGACAAGAAATAGCAAAGATATACAAAAGACAATTTGCTGACGGTTACTTCCGACTATGACCTTTCGTCAGACTGATCTGCAAAGTCCTTGTGTATAAGGAAATTGGCACATCATGAATTTAATGAATTTAGAACTGTAGCTTGTTTTCTGGCAGTGCATTGTCTATTGGGTGGGTGCACCATCATACCGCACCATTTGCTATTCGTGTGGGCGTGTGACGGGGCCTGTTTTTGGGGCCCAAAGCCTGGTGACGTCTAAAGCTGAGTTTAACCATTTCGATTTAGAGTTTTTGCGCAAAAGTTTCAGTTTTGAATATATTTATTTAGCTAGAGGAAATCGAAAAGCTGGCTTAAATCGGAGAGTCTTTTGCTTAGACCAAAAGCGCACTCAAAACTTGTCAGAGTCCAAGTCGAAGTCGGATTGGCGTCTCTTTATTTTTTAATATTATTTTTTATTTTTTATTTATTTTTTTTAATCTTTGTGGTGGCAAATGTGTTTCTGTCTCTTCTGGCTCTGACTCTGACTCTGGGTCTTGCTCAAACGACGTCGAAACGCAACGTGGGCAGAGACCGAACGAGTCGAGTAATTGTTGAAAGTGCGCTCTGTACATAAATATACAAATACCCATGCCTAAATAGATATATGGATATGTATGTGTGGATATATATAACGCCTAATCGAAATGTGTCGCGAGTAGGAGCCAGCACAGACTTTGACGATCTCCGAGGCGCTTTGGCTTTTCGCTTTTGGCTTTTCGTTGCGCCTATCCCCAAAAGAGATCAATGGGACAATGCTGATAAGATACTGCCGATCGGAAAGCGTTACGTGGCCAGCACTTAACACTTATAGTACTTAACTGGGCCGATTGCAATGAGAACACAACAAAGAGCCAGCATTTAAGCGAACTATTTTATTTTGTTTTTATGCAACTGTTTAAAACTGCAGTCAACTCAATATACTTCTAGTACTTAAGTTCTGTTTATTATATTGTATTTAGCGCTGTATTTACAAGGTTAAGCAAGTTGTTCATGCTCTAGTATAAGTCATAACCAGGGCCGTTTTTTGCCCCTTGGGGGCCAGTGGGCATTTTTATAAAAGTGGCTTCAAATCAGTTGAATTTTATTCACACAATTTTACATACAAAATAAATTCAAAATTTACACAAGATTTTAAACGAATACATATTGCAGCGGAGATATTACGATTTTGTTATTGCAAATTCAATATCTTTTACTACCGAATAAATAGTATCGGTAATTGCAGTCTTTCTTTTTTCTCTCTTCTCCATATATGTATATTTCCATTTGCATAACGTTTCCTTTAACCATGAACTTTAAAAAAAAATCTATCCAATATTTTACATTTGCTGTATGCCACATACAAATTCTTTGATCAACATACTCTATGGAGTTTTTCAGCCGCACTTTTTGCAATAAAATTATTAATTTAATAATTCACGAGAATTTGTTTGAGCGCCCCCATAATTGAGGGGCTCTGTTACCCTGAAAATCCGGTCCAGAAGTTGTTTAAATTCTAGTGATAACCTTTGAAGCTCGCGCGAATTGTCGAGCGTCAGCAGCGATCGAAGCTCAAGTTCTGTGAGCGGGCGGGGGGCTTTGAAGCTCCACTACAAAGCGAAAGTTCATAAAATGCTTTGCCGAATTGCCCGTTGGTAAACACAGAAGCAAAAACAAAAACAAAAAGCCCAAAAACATTGCTAATCATGCGCTAAAAATAACGCCAACAACGTTATTTTTAAACCCTGTACTCATGAAATGGATAAAAACTGGGTTAATAATTTTTTGAAAAAGTAGGTAACAATCAGTTGGAGGCGTGGCAGACCCCATAAAGTTTATATATTCATGATCAGGACGAAGAGCTAAGTCGATTTAACCCTCTCTCCGTCTGTCTGGATGAACGCGTAGAAAACTATAAGAGCTAAAGCCACCCATTTGTTGAATGCATATTAGGTATATTTTAATTATTGAATTCCACGATACCTTTCGAAAAAAATCGAATATCAAGCGTAATATTGAACATAGAAGATATTTATTCGGAATATATAATTCAATTTGAATTCAATTAATCAAAAGATAATCCAACAAACTTGGAAGGATATACTATTTCCGAAACAAATAAAAAACGAACAAAATACGGTTTTTGAAAAATTCTGTGATATTCCAAATAGGGCGCAGGGTATTTCACAGTCTGGCGCGTCCGACTGATCGGCTGCTTGCTTACTGTTTTTTGTTGTTGTTAAATAAAAGCTCTACACAAATTGAACTGAAGTTATTAATTTGTTTTGTTTGCTATTGTCTTGTGGCTAATTATGATTAATTGTTGTTGTTTTGTTTTTGGCATCACACACACACACACACACACGCGCGCACACACACACACACACACAGTCGATCACTTACCATGCAAGTTGATTGTGCATGTCGTATTATTGCCGCGATCCAAGACGACAACACTGGTCGCTGCCACGGCGGCCGCAGTCGTGGCCATTTTGTTTTCGGAGCAACGGTTTTTTGAATTTTGTTTGAAATTTAAATTTCGAAATTTGCGTACTTCATATAATTCGTAATTCGTAACGTGTTTGATGTTTGATGCAAAACAGCTAAATTTAAATTGCTTTTTACTATTTTGTTTGTATTGATTAATTAGGCATTTGTGTGTATGTATTCTGTATATTTGCAAAAAATTATTCTGCACACAAATCAAGCTGCACACACACACTATCCCAATCGCACACACACGCGCTCTGTAGACGCAAAGGCGGCCTCACGCACACATGCGAAGCGGGGCTTGAGTTTTTGTCAATGAATAAATACGTAAGGAAAAAACTCGTGCAAAAAACGTAACGGCTCAGAGCAGCGCAGTCCGAGCTTATGTTGTTGCCCTAACAAACGGCAGATTGCCACTGAATTAGCTTTTGCCCCTCACACATGTGTGAGCTCGCCTGCCGGCCTGCCAACAGGTATGAGTGCGCCAGAGACAAGTATGAGCTCGAAGCGAAAGCTTGCAGTCATCGAGATATCGATAGCTATAACCAGCAGGGTTGCTTGAAACCATTATATTGTTATTCAATTGAAGAAATTCTTCAATTCAAAACAAGTATATTTGATTAATTTTAAAACAAGTGCATATTAACATTTTTCGGACAGGACTGGCGTTCTGGTTAAGGCATTCGCCTCACTAACCACAGGTTCAAGGTTCGAACCCGACTTACGACTTACTCACATATACAGACAAGTTTGACATTTTTCATTTTCTAAGGTCACTGATGAGAATAGTTGGCACTATTCGAAATAGTACTATCTGACCACTGCCATAAATTTTTCCATTAAAAAATCTCCCATTGCTCGACGTCGAGCCCGAATTTCCCATATTCATTTTTCAGAATAACTTAGCTGTTTTTGGCTTTTTTAAACCCTGTACTTCAAAAAAGTATACGGTATATGGTTAGTGTAAATGAAAAATGGGTGTTACACCCATTAGGAAAATATAGTAGAATCACCATGTTTTTTAGTTAGGTTTTCCAATGCAGCAAGCATGTGGCCTGTGTCATTTTCCATCGATGCTACATTACGATCGGTCAAGAAACGGTGAATAATACAACAGACCTTATTTAAGCAAAAAGTATAGGATCTTCTACTGTCAATTTCGTCCGACTGTAGTCTTCCATTCGACTGATCTTTATCCTTTCTTTATTTGCTTTATTTTGGTGAAGGCAGCGCTGCTTAGACTCGATAGCTAGAACCATTTTGTATCTCATAACTATAGAAAGCCTCATCTGATCGTAAAATTTTGTGCAATAGAACTAAAATAGTGCAGAGAGAACCGAGAAAGGGACAAAATGTCGAAGTTCTACAAGTTGGACATTAATCGGTATAACTTTAGCTTTACTTTCCCCGCTTTCCGCCAAAAACAGCTATCTTATTTTAAAAAAAACAAGATTGCCAGCACTGGCTTACAGTTATCGAGCTATCGATGGCTAGAACCACTTTGTATCGATAAGCTGAAAAAGAAGACGAAAACTTTAGACAATAAAGCGAAAATATTGCAGAGACAATCGAGAAAGGGATAAAATGCCGAAGTTCTACAAGCTGGACATCAACCGCACGGAGTGGGAGATTCCCGAGACGTACCAGAACCTGCAGGCCGTCGGCCAGGGCGCCTACGGCCAGGTGTGCAAGGCGCTGGTTAAGGGCACCACCACAAAGGTGGCGATCAAGAAGCTGGCACGCCCCTTTCAGTCGGCGGTGCACGCGAAGCGCACCTACCGGGAGCTGCGGCTGCTGAAGCACATGGACCACGAGAACGTGATTGGGCTGCTCGATGTGTTCCATCCAGGACAGCCGGCCGACTCCCTGGAGCACTTTCAGCAGGTGTACATGGTGACGCATCTGATGGATGCGGATCTGAACAACATAATCCGCACGCAGAAGCTGTCCGATGAGCATGTGCAGTTCCTGGTCTATCAGATACTGCGGGGCCTCAAGTACATACACAGCGCGGGGGTCATACATCGGGATCTGAAGCCCTCCAATCTGGCCGTGAACGAGGATTGCGAGCTGCGCATCCTGGACTTCGGCCTGGCCAGGCCGGCGGAGAGCGAGATGACGGGCTATGTGGCCACGCGCTGGTATCGGGCACCGGAGATCATGCTCAACTGGATGCACTATAATCAGACTGTGGACATCTGGTCTGTGGGCTGCATTATGGCGGAGCTGCTGACCGGACGCACGCTCTTTCCGGGCTCCGATCACATACACCAGCTGAATCTGATCATGGAGGTGCTCGGCACGCCTAACGATGAGTTCATGAACAAGATATCGTCGGAGAGCGCCCGATCCTATATACGATCGCTGCCCATAATGCCGCGTCGCAATTTCCGTGATGTCTTCCGGTTCGCCAATCCGGTGGCCATTGATCTGCTCGAGAAGATGCTGGAGCTGGATGCGGAAATTCGCATCACGGCTGAGCAGGCGTTGGCCCATCCGTACATGGAGAAATGGCACGATCCGAGCGACGAGGCCACAGCCACCATCTACGATCAGAGTTTCGAGGAGAACGAGCTGCCAGTGGAGAAGTGGAAGGAGCTGATCTTCGAGGAGGTGCGTGGGTTCAAACCTCCTCCGGCATTCGCTGAGCTCTTGCCGCAGGCTCAATAAACAAACGTATATCTGGAGATATAGTAGAGCTTAGAGCTGTAAAAAACATGATCACGAGTTATTACTATCGCTTAAGAACAAGATAATACTTAATACTTATTCTTCTCAATGCATAACAAATTCTTAAACAATTCTGTAATTATTAACAACGATAGTACCCAGCTAGGCGCTATAGCTCTGCGCCTTCAAAAGGCAGCAATAAAAGTCAAATAAAACGATGCTACAAATTTAGATATATACATAGATCGCGAGTCGTAATTTGTAAACGGTTTCTAAAACGAAAGTCACAGCCTTAAAGTCCAGTTCAACTATCTACATACATACATTTATAAATACGTATATATATATTTTGGTGTTGGTATCTATTACTATAGCTGATAATACTGTTTTGTGAGCGTATTGTATAACTGTAAATGTATAATACTATTTATGTACAAGTCTGCAAAGTAGCCATAGCTGTAGAAGAGCACCAAGCTCCACGTAAATAAAAAGTGCTATTGTAATCTACAAAGTTCTGTCCAAGACCAAAGTGGTTGTGCTTTTCTCTAAACATTTTAATAAAACTAGTTATTTAAACTTCAAATTGTGAACTGAATTTTAAATCAGAACTGAATAGTCGAAATAGTCGGTCAACAGCAGTGGTTCGGTGGTCGAAACCCGTTCTTTAAATGTATGGGGTTTAACATCTAAAACGTATGGTTTCGGTTCCGCTACAGAATTCTCCAGCTAATATTATTTTATGTGATTTAAAATCAAAATTATAGCACATTTTAAATTATAGTTTTAGTAAAACCAAGATGTGAAATAATGTATTAGGCACACGCCTTGTTATGTCGCTCTGAACCGAAAAGTTTGGTTGAAACCAAATTATGGTTCAGTTAATTTTGGGAACTTCCGTTTGTTTCGGTTTAAGCATCCGCTTTGCAGTCCTTTCTTTTAATGTTATATTTTATTTTGTCTACATTAATAAATCCTCTAAATATCTTTCAAATTCCTGCTCCCTTGAAGGTTGCTCCTTGCTAATATCCAGCTGTTTGCTCCAGATCTGTTCGTCAGCCTCAGTGTTGTCCGGCTCCTTCACTTCATCGGCAGCCACTGCGCTCGTTGTGGGCTCATCCGTAGGTTCTTCCGTAGGCTCCTGTTCAGGCAACTGATCGTCATCCAGTTTTTGACGCTTATGCTTCCTCTCAGATTTACGTGCTTCCTTCTCTCGGCGACGTTGGCGCTTATGTTCCTTCTTCTTTGTACGGTAATTCAGCTGTTCCGTATGTATGGGACATAGACGAAGCTGTAAAGCATGAGTTTCTATTAGTTTTAGACTTAGCTTTAATGGCCGCGTTGCCAGAGAGCGAACGAGGCAACGCCTGCAATATTGTTTCGTTAATATCTCCTTTGTTTATTAAACGACTTCCGAATAGTTAAATGTGAAATAAGAGAGTTTAAACTCTTAAAAACAACGCGTCCCATATTACGCTTGTTATTCAACCTTTTGTTTAATATTAGCATCCAATACTTGAAACAAACATGCATACAAAAAATCGCTGTTCTGGCACTTATAGTTTCCGAAATCTCTGCGATCATACAGACGGACAGACCCATATGGCTATATCGACTTAGCTCGTCGTCCTAATCAAGAATATATATACTTTGTGGGGTGTCTGCCAAGCCTTCTTTTGGGTGTTACACAAATTTCCCGCTAACTTAAAATATTCTTTTTTGTTTTTTCATGGTACAGGGTTCAAAAAAATGCCAACAATAGTGCGTATGCTTGTGCAGGTTATGCGAAAAAGAGAGCGTTGCAGTCAGTAGTAAATATATTAAGTATATTATATACAAATATGTAATTACGATCCTTGGATTTGGCCTACCTTAACTAGCGCGTTTTTGGCAGCGCCCTGCTCGATATACTTAAAGTTAACTTCCCAAGTGCGAAGGGTTTCGCGCTCCCCACAATGACGACTGCCGCACTGGAACTGTCCCAATCCCGCCACGACTTCCTGCTCCGTGCGCCAACGAAGGGCGATTTTGTTGTCCTTGTAGTGGGATAGATCGGCTATGCAGTATTCCTTGAATAGTTTGCGGTAGTAGCGCAGTGACAATCGCTGCTCCCAGCTTAGGTCGGATAGGTCGGCGTCCTCGTCATCCCAAAGGAATCGATGGTTCTCCCGTATTACGTCAATATCGCGTTTTTGCTTGCGGCTTTCAGCCTCAGCAGCGGTTGGCAGCACGTAATTGTTTAGTATATAGTTGTGTCTCTCCTTGGCACTGAGCCTTTCCAAATTAATCGGAAACAACGATTTGATGTTGGAACTCATTTTCTAATAAACAGCTTCAGTTTTTTACATATTTGTTGTTTACTTTGGTTTTAGGACAAATAAACAAAAATGTACTGCAATGCATCGATGCGTTGTTTTTGCTCTGTCTCACATTGCGCACAGCCCGGCCAAATAGCGCTGTCCTGCTCAAACGTCGTCTATCGTCAGTGTTGGCAATTTTTTTCAGAAAAAAAGCTGTTTTTGGCGGATGGCAAACGAGAATAAACCTGGAGAAAAATGATTAGGAAACCGCTACGTTGTTCTTAAGATCCAACTATCGCGATCCAATTCTCATAAATCTCGCAAGTTTTTCACAATATTTTCTTTTATACTTATTATGATAGATCTCCGCATAACAAGAAAGAATTGCTTATTTTAGCATAAATTTGGTAAAAACTAGGAAAAAGCTGAAAAATATTGATTATTTTTGAGTTAAAGCGGCCCATCCATGGCACATATGTTTGGCAATCCGTGTTTGATTTGACGAAAAATTTCTCGTGGATGGACAGATTTGAAAAAACACCAGGGAAAAAGGATGAAACAAATAAAAAAAGGACAGAAAAAAGGACAAAAAGTTTTTGTTGTGTAATTTGATTTGTATACCCTGTGCCCATTGAAAAATGGGAAAACAGGGTTAATAACTTTGTCAGAATATATGTAACAGGCAGAAGAAGGCGTGGCAGACCCCACAAAGTATATATATTCTTGGTCCGTCTGTCCTTCTGTTTGGATAAACGCGTCGATCTCAGCAACTACAAAAGCTAGAGATTCCGTTTTGGTTGCTGTAGATAGGTAGTTATCATACGCAGATTAAGTTTGTTTCGAAAATTTGATGCCCCGCCCCCTTCATGACCAAAAATAAATAAAACCCACATAACCTAGTATTTTTATAAAATTGTATATAAAATAAAAGGCCCAGGGTATTCTATAGTTGTATATTTCATTGGGCATTTTTAATCAAAATTCAATTAATTTCGCACCGGAAAATAAAGTGCGACAATAACTAGTTAGAGTTGCTCTTTTCAATACATTTTTTGCAAGCTATCGCATCTGTTAGCATTAGCATAAACAGCTGATTTATAATAACGTGAACATGTTAAGTATAACATAGCCTGTTACAATTAAAAAAACTCATAAAAACAATGTTGCACAGCCATTAACATACAAAATCCAAAAAAGGACAGATTTCCGGATAAAAAATAGAAAAAAAGGACAGATTTCTGGTATGCTTTCTGGTATGGATGTTTTGCATTTTTTTCCGGATGAAGCGTTAAAAACAGGACAGATCTGTCCGGAAAAAGGACAAATTGGCAACACTGTTGCTCACAAACAAATTTCGTGTTTGGCAACTTGTTTGCGCAAGATAGAAACGTTTCTATCTTGCGCGTGTTTGAAAAAAAAATTTGACCGTGGATGGTGGAGTTCAGTCAAACATCATTTGTGAAAAGTTGCGCTAGCGTAAACATGTGGTGAAAATGGCCAAAAAAGTGCTGCTTAAATTTATATGTGGCCTGGAAAATAAGCCGGCGCTATGGAATATCAAAGTTAATGATTTTTGCTATTGTTTTTTCTTGAAAATAACATTAAGGCAATCACAGTGTCATCATCCGTAGACATGTTGAGTGGCTGAGAATTATTTGCGAATGATGTTTGAAAGAATATTTGCCCTCGTTGGTGGCAAACTGTCTTCTCTTTTATCAATCACGGATTGCCAAACAAATGTGCTGTGGATGGGCCGCTTAAGCCACAATTCCACAAATGCTCATCAAAAACAGCTAGATTTGACGGGAAACAACGAATTCAGCAACAGCGTTGACTATCGTTGACACTGTTGGTATTTTTACTATCGGTATATCGAGAGGGCAACAAAGAATATTCTTTGTATAAATACGGAAAAGTTGTTTCATTCGAAATGATGTTTTAAAAAAGGCGTCCATAATAATCACAAGGCTATTTGTCAACATCTGGATGCAGTCAAATTATGACATTTATCACATTCCTTGCGAGAAAGGAGAGAACACTATTTGTGCGATACTGCGATACCTTTCGATAAAAACTATCCCAAAAAGGGGGAGAAAGTTTACGCCTAGCAACAATTCCATTGAGAAGCCGAGAATCATGTGCAGCTTTAACTAGTATTAATAGCATTGTAAAAAACAACAACAATGGCTTGCAGTTGCAGCCCATTGTTCTACGTATTCTGGTGCAAGAATTGGGCGTATTTGAAATACCACCGCATCTCTTTGTGCATCATATTCGTGCTATTGGTCGGAGTGCTCTGGGGCTACTTGGCCCATGCAACAAACAGAGGCATCCTCCAATCCATGGAGGACTACGAGCCCAAGAACTACGTAAGTGCTCCACTATTGATAACTAAAAGTGATAACTTGTATGCGTTTAAAGTGCATACGTGCAGCGGAAGTGCATATATATATATATGTATATATGTATTTGTGTAGTAAAGATTTGTAATCGGCACAAAGCACAATGCAAATGCATTTCTATATACACACATACATACTTATACATACACACATACTATCCATATCACATATTTGCGACTGCACCCATAAATTTTCCTACGTCTACTTTGTTACGCTCTGCAACTAGAACTGTTTACCAACAATGGAGCTTAGCATTATGCTATAGCTTAAAATCTTATCTTATACTATATAATATACATATATTCATGAGCTTAAATTTATACTAAAGATGACACCCACTTGCTGCTTGTGCTTGCAATTGCGGATGAGCGCGTGATTGCGGACTATGCACGAGACACGAATCACGAGTGATATAGTATATTTATTTTAGTCTTTACAACAGTTATAAAACTTGATCAAAGTTATTAAGGACGTAGGTAATCAGCCGAAGGCAACCGACATAGAGCGTGTAAAATTATTTCCCTTATAACTTCTGTGTTTATCACCGCTGTACTAAAAAATATCAATTATATATAGTTTAAAAATTATATAAAATATCATACGAAGCGCAACAGCAGTGCCTCTTCATATTTGAATGCCTTGTATCTATGAAAAACGGTTAAAAACAGAATTCATAACTTGTAACAAACAGAAAGCGGCTGATTATGATTTTTTTGATTTTGTAATTCAAGGAAACGCTTAAAAAGGCATATGTGTCCTCCAATGATTTTGATTGGATATATTATTCCCCCATAACGGACAACACCAACGCGTTGATGGATCTGGTGCGTGAGGAGTTGGGTTTACCGATTGAACGTAAGACCTGAACTAATAATAGTTCTATATTTTTGAATAACAATTAAATTGTAATTGCAGACGTAAAGGAGCGCAACAATAGTGTGGAATTGCAAAACGACATGGAACAACAATGCAGAGGAAACTGCTTTGCCATAGATTTCCAAGAACTGCCGGAGCCAAGAAGTCGATCGGGTCGCTTTAAGTACAGTTTGAGCTCCAATCAGCTGCGCAGTTCACCCTCGAAACGCTTTGTGAACGACGAGGAGATCAATCACCAAAAGGGTATAGCATTATCTGTACTTTGACCCCGCTTTGTCGCTCACAATGGGCCTTTTGTCTCTTTGCAGCTGATGATTCGTATGTGCGTGTGGGATTTCTCTCTTTCCAACTGGTCATCGATCGGCAGTATATGCGCTATCAGGAAATGAATGCGGATTATGATTTGAGCCTAAACACAATGCCCAATCTTGAAGTTAGCGGCTCGGACAGTTATCGTCTGATATATTTTGGCACACTCTATAGCATATTATTCAGTGTACTACTGCTGGCCACTTTTGTGGTGCCCTTTGTGGAGGAAAAACAGAATGGCCTCAAAGAGTTTCTCAATCTGGTCACACCCATGAGCTTTTTGAATGGATTAACCTTTTTCCTCATACGCTTTGTATTCTATTTCCTGATGCTGGTCATTATTATGATCATAGCCTGGAAATTCGGTGCATTGGGATTGATCAGTTTCGCTTATATATTTGTATTATACTTGTTGTATATTATTGCCAATATGTCGTATGCCTATTTAATATCCGTCTGCTTTCATTCAGGTAAATTCTAAATCTAAATTAGTTGCCTCTTCAAAGCACGTATATAGCTGAGCTCTCATTCTTTTGCAGTGTTCTATGCAAAAATCGGAGGTCTGGTCTTGCTGGTTATACCTTATGTTTTTAGCTTTGTGCGCAATTGGTTAACGCAGCTTGCCTTCTATGTTTTCTCCACAAATGCATTTCTGGAGGGTTTGGATGTGCTGCAGACGTTTTCCAATAAACGTGAGTAAATAATATATTTTATCGAACCTCTAATATGTAATTCCTATGCGTACAGATCGATCATTTTCTGGCGGTGATCTGTTCCGCGTAATCAAGGACGAATCCAGCACTCTGTTCTCTGTATACGTTGTGATCATCTTTCAGACCATAATGTACGCTGTGCTCTACAATTACCTTGTGTGCGTATTTCCCGGACCCGGCGGTCTCAAGCGATCTTTTCTCTTCTTTCTGAATGTGAGTAAAATATTTACGAAACATATATTTATTTCCTGTACTTTAAAAAGGTCCTAGAGTCGGTTAATTCCGACCGATCTGCTCCATCCTTACTAGTTATAAATACAAAAATGCGTTTGCTCAACAGCCGGATACATACAAAAAGCGTCAGCGGAATGAGTATACAACTTCCCCACGTGGAACACAGGCTATCATTATCAGCGATCTCTGCAAGAAATTCCGGACAAGCAAACGGGAAACCGTAATTGCTGAACATCTAAACATGACAATCAATAACAAAGAGATCACCGTACTCTTGGGCCACAATGGTGCTGGCAAGACAACCATGATGAACATGATAATGGGTAATTCGATCACTGCTTAACACTTAACTCAAGCTCATGCGGTTTCTGTTGCAGGTCTTGTGCCGAAGGATTCTGGTAAAATTGTTGTCTGCAGCGAACGGGACGTCGCATCGTATCGCCATTTAATTGGGTTTTGCCCACAGCACAGTGTCTTCATGAGCTACATGACGTGCCAGCAGCATTTGGAGTTCTTTGCCGAATTGCGCGGTGCCACGCGCCCTGATGCTCGGAGCTGGGCCAAATTGACATTACACAAATTGAAACTAGAAGACAAGGCCGAGGAATATGGACACAATTTGTCCGGTGGCATGAAAAGACGTCTGTCGCTTGGCATTGCAATCGCTGGCAATACGAAGTGGGTAACAATTATAACTACAAGTATAAAGTTTGATTATAACATTTATTAGACCCCGTACTTAAAGAATCTATTAAGTTTGTGGAAGCGGAAGGAGTCGTGGTGGACCCTACAAAGTATATATGAATATAGCCCTGTCTGTCTGTCTTTAAATTTTTATATCTCCCCTCCACAATTTAAAGCTAGAAATATGTAAGATTATGGTATTCTCCAAAGTACAGGGTCTACTACTGTCGGTTACGTACGACTGTAGCATTCGGCTCGACTGATTTGCCCCCTCCTTACTGGTTTAATTCACTTGCAGAATTATCATTCTGGACGAACCATCTTCTGGCTTGGACATTGAATCGCGACGTGAACTGTGGGATATTTTGTTGACGCTGCGCAAGGAAAAGGCAATTTTAATTACAACTCATTACATGGAGGAGGCCGAGGTGCTGGGCGACACCATTTGTATTTTGTCCAAGGGCCATCTCAAGGCGAATGGCGCACCCTTGGAGTTAAAACGGCAGTTTGGTAGCGGCTATTGCCTCAAATTGGAGGTTCCTGTGCAAAGATTTCAGAAAAACGCTACATACGCTGTGATTAGAAGTTTTATACCCAATGCACGCACGCCGGTGAGCTTCAAATTATTGGAATTACACAGAATTTTCAGCATTTAATTTTCAATCGATATCGTTGCAGAATATTGTAAAGCCAACCGTGAATATTGGTCTACCATACGACCACGTATGCGAATTCCCTAAAATGCTAAGCACTCTAGAAGCAGAGAAGGACACACTGGGAATTGAAACCTTTTCGATTGCGGACACCTCGCTGGAAACTGTTTTCCTAAAGTAAAGAGAACTGTTTTATGCACAAATTCTATGTATTACAGCTGTTATGAATATTACAGCTGTGCTGGGGAAATGGATCAAGTGGATACACCAGATGGTAGCAGACATAAGACGGAGCCATTGCTGGCCGAATATAAACGCATGCCACATGGGCCACATTGGTGGCAACTATGTGCTGCAATATTCTACAAGAAATTCACGTTTCTAATCAACGAATGGCATTATGCCTGCTGCATGGTGAGTGGCAACTGATAAGCACAACAACATGATAGAGCACAAATAATACCGATTGTTGTATATAAATTGTAGAATGAGAAATTTACAGCACATATCTTAAGCTTCCACTCAAAAGAAAGGTATTTTAGTTCAATCACTTGCAGGAAGCTAAGATTTAGCGTAGCGATAAGACTCCCATCTCTGATAGGTCTACAAAGAAATTACCTAAGTAAACCACATTTAATCTATCTGTTGACATTGCAGTTCTGTATATATCTATGACATTCACTTGGCTTTACTTCATTGCAGAAAGTTAATCTTATCGCGTACACGTTTGAGTTTTGAGAATTGAAATGGGTAAAAACTGGGTTAATAACTTTTTGGGAACGTGGGTAACAGGCAGAAGAAGGCGTGGCGGATCCTCAACTTAAATATATTCTTGATTAGGGCGACTAGCTGAGTCGATTTAGTCGTCAGTCTGTTCGTGCGTACAAAAACCTGACCAAATCAAACTGAAAGAGCTAGAAACACCATTTTTGTTGGTTCTACAATAAAGCAAGGACATCAAATTTGCTTTAGATTTTAGGGATCCCGCCCCCTTTACCCGATAGCCATAAAACTCATAAAACTCGAAATATATAAGCGCCATACCATCCGCAATTCTAAAGCTCTAGACTTTAACTTATGAGAATTTCCATCCTGTGAATTACATTACGATCGGATAAGAAACAGCGAAGATATGCTACGGACAATTTGCTCGACTGTGAAATACAAAGTACAGGATTTCCTACGTCCGACTGTAGCCTTGCGTCTAACTGAACTGCTCCGTCCTTGCTGGTTCTCACTAAATTCTATAAATTTTCTTATTACAGATGTCTTTGCCTCTGCTGTGTGTTGTCGGTGTGCTTCTCCTGATGCACGCCATGTCTGTGGTGACCAACGAGCAGGCGTTGCCGTTGAAGCTCAGTCAGTTGCAAACGGGCACCATCTACATACACAATCCCACGGGTCACCATGAGACAGTGGAGAAACAGCTGCGTCAATTCATTACCGATAGCGGTCTTACCGTAAAGACATTTACGCCTCGTGGCGATAACAGCGTGAGAGAGGGTAAGTAAAATACTGGAATATCTTGCAACTAATTAATCGCTCTCTCTCTCTCTCTCTTGCAGAAATGTTGCAAATGCAGCGTGAAAACTTGGCTGATTTTCTAGAGGACGTGATTGGCCTGGTAGATATGTATGCGGAGGATCAGGGCACGGGCAGCATGCCGATCTTTTCCACATATTACGCAACGAATCGATATCACAGCAGCGTTACGCTAATCAATATGCTGGATAATGTGATGGCACAGTTGGCCAGTTCGGATGTGGAGGCCACTGAAATCGACACCATCTACGTTCCGATGAAGCGGTACATTAAAGACGTTAGCTCTGCGCGATTGGAGTACTATGCGGTGTTCACCTCAGCCGTTATGTTCTTCTACATGTTCTACTACATCTCGTTGCCGTTCGGAGAGCACGTCAATGGTTTCAAGCAATTGCAACCGATGTCTCGCTACAGCTACTGGCTGATCACCTTCGTCTTTGATGTGCTGCAGCATGGAGTGCTCTGTGTGCTGCTGTTTTTTATACAACTGGCCATAATGACGGCGGAACTGTACAGCGTGAGCGAACTACAGTTGATTGTAACCAGCATCTTCTTTTACGGTTGCTGCTACTTGCCCATTCTGTACGCTCTGGGTAATAGCTTCAAGTCCATATCAACAATCTCCACATATCTGCTGCTTATGCTTATTGTATCAGGTGTGTAACTTACGCAAATGTTGCTGTTTTCAAATCTAAATTGCAATGATTATTTTACAGAAATCGCCCCCTTGATCACGTCCAGCAATAGCCAAGCTATGAAAGATCACGCCACCAATATAGTCTTTCTGCGCTTTCTGCCCGACTTCAATCTGAATCATCAGCTGCGCATTATCAACGAAAACTTCATTGCGAAGCGCAGGAACTCAAACATATCATTAGAGCCCACCAGCCTGTTCTTTGTCTACGCGGTGTTCGTCTGCGCCTCGGTGATGGCGTTCTTTGTCGTTGTGCTGGATCACAAATATTATCGCCAGCGTTTGCGTGACTTCTTCCAGGGTAAATCGTGCAAAATGCCACCAAAGAGCAACAGCGCAACGGGGATTAGTCCCACCTTGGAGCTGGATTGCCTCAACAACTGCTTGCGGGAGGAGCAGCGGGCGAAAAACCTCCTGCAGGATGAACCACGTGCCGCACCAAGCTTTCCACTGATTGTTAGCAATCTGCGCAAGAGTTACAATGGCAAAGCTGCGGTTAATGGACTCGGCTTTGTTGTCGAACGCGGGGAATGCTTCGGTCTATTGGGAGTTAATGGTGCGGGTAAGACGAGCACGTTTCAAATGATCGCCGCCAATTTGGGGATAGATGGCGGCCGCATCCAAATAGATGGCATCGATGTGCATCGGGATGAAGTGGCGTATCGCCAATGCTTTGGATATTGCCCACAGTACGATGCCTTGAATAAATTCATGACCGCCGAGCAGTGTTTGCGTTTCATGGCATTATTGCGGGGATTACGTTGTTCCACAAACGATCCAGATGGCGTGGAGCGCAGTGTTCAGCTCTGGCTGGAGAAAATGAATTTACTTAAGTATCGACATGTTCAGGTGCGTCATTATTCGGGAGGTACAAAGCGGAAACTGCTGACGGCCATGGCCATGATCGGAGATCCATCGCTGGTGCTGCTGGATGAGCCAACGACTGGCGTAGATCCCATATCGAGGCGTTTTCTGTGGAAATGCATCAAGGACTTTCAGGACAAAGAGCGCACCGTGGTGCTTTCATCACACAGGTAAATTCAGTTAATAATGGTCAAAATTTATGAAAGGTTCAAACCTAATAGGACTTGATATTCGACTTAAGTGGCCCAAAATACCCTAAAAAAAAAGGTTTAATCAATCTAATTAATCTTATTATCAACTTATTGCATTTCTTTGGCAGCATCGACGAATCGGAAGAACTCTGTAGTCGACTGGCAATTATGGCCAAGGGTAAGTTTAAATGCCTGGACAAGATTTGTGCATTGAAACGCTTGAGCGGCTTTACAATCAAATTCAAAATGAAAATTGACACCGATTCTGCCGCAAATGTGGATGCTATAACGACAACTTTGAAAAGTAAACTTGAGAATTTGGATTTACGCGAGAACCACGCGGGAACATTAACATATTTTGTTCGAACTGAACATATACAATGGTCAAATGTATTTAAAGTAACCGAGGATTGTCTGGCCAATGAGCTGAACGCTCTGGTTGAGTATTATTCGGTTAACGATTGCACACTAGAAGATATATTCTTGAAATTTGAGAAACAAGAAGGAACATCATCATCGTCGCGGGCAGGTTCGATTGATTATGTTTGAGCCTGCCCGTGAGAAAGCGGTTATGACGATCGAGTCAGGTGAGGACCAGCACATTATTCCCATTTGTGTATATAAAGCATTCTATATAGTATATATATATTTTTTGAAGTCTGTTTCGTATACAACTTTTGATACAAATAATAATGAGCTAATCATTACCATTATCAACTTTAAAAAGACATGTATGATTTGCGATTTACTTAAGATATGTGTATTTATTTAAAACTAAATTCGAATGTATTAATTAAAGATCAATTTATTACTAATACTGCGTTTTATTGTATAGACCTAATGAACCAACTACTAACATAAGTCTGTACTGGATTTTCGGCCATCCATTCGGAAATCGTTTGTCATTAGTATTAGTATTAGTATATGACATAGATCTTTGTGAAGGAATTTTAGGATTCCTATTTGTATGTCTTCAGAGGGGTCTTTTAATGCGTTGGATGGGAGACAACTGCCAAATATGTTGCTTCGCTGAAGCTGGTGGTGTGCACACTTGTCCAGAAGGTGTTCCGTTGATTGTTGATCTCCACAGTTGGGGCAGCAAGGGGTAGTTCCCCCGTTTATCAAGTGTTGGTGAGTTCTGTCCCACGAAGGCACCAATGGTACGCTGCGAGAAATCAATCAGATTGGGTTTCTGGTTTATAAAAATTGGTGCTCTAGAACAAGCTTTGCAGCTTTTGTATAGTAACTTACCGTAGGTAGACCCTCTATGTGCAACCTCCTAGCCAGTACTTCGAACGCCGCCTTCGTTCGATGGTGGTTAATTGGATGTGGAATTGGGGCGGAAAAGACATTGATTAGCTAATCAATTGTCTTTTGGCGGTTTTTTAGCCGCTTCTTTCCTGCCTCTGTTGCTGCCCATATACACAGCATCCGGCTGATCCACGGAGTCGGTGGGCGCAATCCCATCAGCTGGCTGCCATGGCTTCAGCAGGATGTCATGAAAGCCGTAATGCACCACGTGATTGATCTGCTTCAGCCTGTTGGCTGATACTGCATCAACAACGACGGTGATGGTTCTGTAGAAGCACGTATAATCAACTTGAACCACCATCCAGTTATCCACTATAAGGCCATGGTTCTGGCTTTGAATTAAATTCAGCACCGTTTGGGTCGAATCCTTATAGGACGCCGGAAAGTGTCCTTTATAAAGCTGAGGCCTTGGCAACTTAGCCTCTTCAACGATTTTCAGATTCACATCCTTCAACTTTACCTCAGGTATTGTTGCCTTTAGCCACTTTACGGTCGGCGTATCGCCGCAAACAACGGAGAGCCATCCCGATCGCAAAGAACAGCCCGAGAAGTTGGGCTTGGTATCCTGGTACTTCTGGAAAAGCACCTCCTTCAGGATTCTGTCCTGCAGCTCGGACAACTGATCAGTCGACAGGAGCTGTGAAGGATACCTCTCGGGATAGATGGCCATCTTCAGACACGTCCCTTTAGTTACAGGACCTTCTGTGGGCCTACCTGCAGTCATAGCTCGTTTAGGAGCGTTACCTTCTAGAGTCGTGGTGGACGACCTTTCCCGTTTGATAACTGTTCGCTTCTCCGTCTTCCTCTTTGGCATGCGCTGAAGGCAACGTTTTTTGGCCTCCACAAAGCCGACGCCTTTGGCAAGGTGATAGCGCAGCCGTTTACGTGCGGCCCCTCCGAGCCGTTCCCTTTTGCCCACAGGACGGGGCAGCGGATGGTGTGGTTTTTTCTGCATGTCCATAAGGTTTTCCGCTTTTATCAATACCACAAACTTTCAACTGCTAACGAAGCGCTAACGTGTGTTTTTATTCTGCTTCTTCGAGCGTTTAAAAATGTTTATTATTTTATTTTTTTTTTAAATTTATATTTTTTGTTATTTTGATACGCTTTTCAGGTTGTGAATGTGAACCTTACAAGTTTGAAATGCAAGTAATCTAGGTAATAGAGCTGGAAAACAATAGCATCGATTGTTTCGGGTTTTGACAGAACATCGATTGGTACCCCGCTTTTCCTGTCATCTGTAATTTCTGACATATTTAGCGCATGATGTTGCGTTAATCTAGGTTTATGTCAGAAAAATATACATATTTGAAGTTGTGGCAAAGGTAGGGTTGGAAAAAACGGTGGAGACTAAGAGAAAAGAAAGTAATAAATAACAAATTCATACAAGTATTTGCCATAGCAGCGAAGTCCGATCTTAATAAATTTCGAGTAATTCAGTCTCAAATCCTGCGTAGAATATCTGGTGCGGCTTGGTATTTACGCAATAGAGATAGAAAGGAACTCCGGATGTCAAAACGTATTGACGGAAAAAGGACAACGAAAAGACAAGATAATACATCCAATCGATCTGCCGACCAGAAGAGTTTAACCGCAGTTTTATTAATTAACATTATTGTTTATGGCTAAGCATATACATATGTATATATATAATGAAATCATTAATAAACCTATTCAAAAAATATAGGGACGGGGCAGATCAGTGGGACGGAGGCTACAGTCGGACGTAACCGACCGTAGGAGACCCTTTACTTTGAATATATGTACATACAAACACAATCAGACGCACACACACTAAGCTACCCGCGTATGCAAGGCACACACCCCCCTCTGCCTAGTGCGGCAAATTGTCTGTGGCATATGTTCGCTGTTTCTTATCCGATCGAAACAAAATTCACAGCGTCGATAGATAATGTCATAAACTAGTTAAATACCAAATTACAAATCATTGGTTGCATTCACCAGGTTACCGCTCCATGGATCGCTCACCCGATAACCGATGAAAGCAACCCTAATGCATCATAAAATTGCAAATTAGGGTTGCTTTCATCGGTTATCGGGTGAGCGATTCATGGAGCGGTAACCTGGTGAATGCAACCAATAGCTTTAAAACTGCGGCTACAGCAGCTTTTTGTGGTTTGCGCGGGGAAGGGGGGGAGGTATCCAAAATCTAAAACAAACTCGTGCTGCTTACTGAATAGGGGAACCTGAATCCCGAATATGGTTTCTCTAGCTCTTATAGTTGCTGAGATCTAGTTGTTCATACAGACGGACAGACAGACGGACGGACGGACAGACGGACATGGCTATATCGACTCGACTTGTCGTCCTGATCAAGAATATATATACTTTGTGGGGTCTGCCACGCCTCCTTCTGGGTGTTACACACATTTCCTCTTTGCACTAAACTAATAGACCCTTTTTACTTTTTTAAATCTAATCATGATGTAGA
>JAWNNJ010002386.1:0-18417 GCA_035045125.1 Hypselothyrea guttata
TACAGTGGGGAGCAAAAGTGATTCCATGATCAACATTCTCATGTTTGAGCGCGCATAAAAAATAAACGAATGTAGTAAATGACAAAAACTTTTTTTTTCTTGAATATCTAGTTCATTTGTAACAATTTGGCGTAGGTAGCAAAATTATGAGATACGCAATTGTACAGTAATAATTCAAAAACAAAAAAAAAAACGGCATGTACTCAGTTTTGCACTTTTTTTATTGAAAGAAAAGAAAATCCTTTATTAATATTTTGTCCAGAGACCCTTATTTTCTATGACGTTTTTTATACGTTTTGGCATGTTCTCAACCAATTTCTCTAGAATTTCTTTCGGAATATTATTCCACTCTTGTTACACACGCCCCCAAAGATCGTCTAAGTTGGATGGGGCTGATTGATACTGTCCGAGCCGTCGCTTCACAATTGCCCATAGGTTTTCAATTGGATTGAGGTCAGGACTTTGCGCTGGCCACTCCATCAGCTTAAAGTTTTGATTTCCTAGCCATTCTTTAACAATTTTCCCAGTGTGCTTGGGATCCCCATCTTGTTGAAAAGTGAGCTCCTGCTCTGGGTACGCACACTGGTCAAGAAAATTGGGAAGATGGGTTTGCAAAATGATTAAATAATCTTCCTGTCGATGGACAGCTAGAAGAGCACTGGGTAGGATTGGATACGTCGCGGCTGTAAAAAAAAAACAAACCAGCTTTATCCGAGAAAAATATTAAGGCTCGGCTTAAATTCGCAAAGGCCCATAAAAACTGGACAATTGAAGACTGGAAACGTGTTATCTGGTCGGACGAATCCAAGTTTAATCGTTTTCAATCGGATGGAAAGCAGTACTGTTGGCGTAGACCCGGTGAGAAGCTTCAAAAGCATCATGTAAAGCAAACTGTTAGGCAACATTATGGCTTGGGGGTGTTTCACGTTTTGGAACATTGGACCGTTGCACAAAATTGACGGGATTATGCGAAAGGAAGATTATTTAATCATTTTGCAAACCCATCTTCCCAATTTTCTTGACCAGTGTGCGTACCCAGAGCAGGAGCTAACTTTTCAACAAGATGGGGATCCCAAGCACACTGCGAAAATTGTTAAAGAATGGCTAGGAAATCAAAACTTTAAGCTGATGGAGTGGCCAGCGCAAAGTCCTGACCTCAATCCAATTGAAAACCTATGGGCAATTGTGAAGCGACGGCTCGGACAGTATCAATCAGCCCCATCCAACTTAGACGATCTTTGGGGGCGTGTGGAACAAGAGTGGAATAATATTCCGAAAGAAATTCTAGAGAAATTGGTTGAGAACATGCCAAAACGTATAAAAAACGTCATAGAAAATAAGGGTCTCTGGACAAAATATTAATAAAGGATTTTCTTTTCTTTCAATAAAAAAAGTGCAAAACTGAGTACATGCCGTTTTTTTTTTGTTTTTGAATTATTACTGTACAATTGCTTATCTCATAATTTTGCTACCTACGCCAAATTGTTACAAATAAACTAGATATTCAAGAAAAAAAAAGTTTTTGTCATTTACTTCATTCGTTTATTTTTTATGCGCGCTCAAACATGAGAATGTTGATCATGGAATCACTTTTGCTCCCCACTGTATATCCACAGATATCTAGAGAACGGGCAAATGAATTATTAGGTGTTTAGCAGTCTATTTTTGAACTGAGCGCTCTCAAACACCAGAATCGGATAAGAAACCCTATATAAAACCATTAATTTTTTTTAACCAACCTTTATTAAAATTGGTTGACCAGTGTTATCTATGGAACGCAGGAAGCCAACGGCTTGTAGGGATTGCAGGCAGCGGGCGAGGCGACTGGGCATGGCTATTGCTTATCGGGCTTCTCGAGCTGCTCGAGGGGAATATTGCCCGGCGGGGATACGTAGTAATCCTCGTCCGTCACTTTGGCAATCCGCAGCAGTTCCGGCCGGGAATCCCCTTCGGTGACTTCGTCGTTGCGTAACTGCAGCTGCTGATCCTCCAGCACGGTGTACAACGGTCGCACGTTATCCGTATTGATGTTCGCTATTTTGTCAGCAAACTGAATGCTGCTCTTGAGCGTGGCCAGCGCCTGATCGCTGTCCAGATCCACCAGCGATAGACGCTCCAGCAACTGTATCGTTTTGGCGTCGATTTCGATATCGTTCTGGCTGGTGTCCGGAAAAGGCGTCGCCACTGGCGTCTGGGGCACCTTTGTGGGATGGTGCAGCTGCTTAAAATTCAGCTGATTACGTGCTTTTGTCTGGGCAACGGCTGTGGCAGCTTTAACTTCAGATTTGGTTGCAATTTTGCAATAGGACCGGCACAAAACACGCAACATTCTTCCACGGGTTATCACTGAGCACTGTTATCGATAGGAATGAGCCGCGACTGTCGATATCAGTGTTTCCAGTTTAGCTTATTATAGGCTAGATTTAGCATATTTTGAAATGGAAAAGCTTGAAAATTTTCAATCTAGCTTGTAGCTTTAAATTTAGCATATTCTCAAGTTCATTTTAGCTGTTCTAGCTTTAAATACGTATTCCACATTTAAAGAATATATTTTATAACTCTTAAATGTTTCGCTGCATAAAAATATCAGAACTTTTCCTATAAATTTAGTTTTTTATACCCTGTACCCATTGAAAAATAAAAAAACATGGGGAATAACTTTGTCAGAATGTATGAACGCTGAGATATCCTAAACTGTAAAAGCTATAAAAGCCGATTTGGTAATATTTGTACACCATACGCAGATCAAGTTTATTTCAAATGTTGGCTGACACGCCCCTTCCGACCACAATGAACATAATTAGAATACACTCACCAATTTAAGAGACACAAATCTTTTTATATAAATTATGTTTTCAGAGTTGGTAGGTCTATATATTACGCAAATGAAGTTTGTTTCAAATTTTTGATGCCATGCCCCATTTACGCCCTAATTGATAAAATCAGAATAACAAGCGTTGTTTTAAAAATGGAACGTATAATTTAAATTTTAAATAAAAGGTACGAGGTACTCAACAGTCGGACTCGTCCGACTGAACTTTGCGTCTGTAAACATTGGCTACGTTCACGGCCGTTGCGCTCCATGGAGCGATAACTCGATAAATTTTTACATTTTCAAATTTAAACAGCTGTGTTCGCTGCATGGAGCGATAATTTTATCCAATGGAGCGCAAAAATTTTATGCTACATGCGCTCCACGAGATTTTACAATTATGCCACATTTAGGGTTGCAATTTTCGGCAAAATAATCGTTATCGGTTAATCGCTCCATGGAGCGCAACGGCCGTGAACGCAGCCATTCAGTGGCAAATTATATGTTTTCTTCTATTTTATATTGCCCGATAATGTTGAGAATTTACAAATATTAACAAATTTGCAATAATTTTGTGTTTTTTCATGCATTTAAATCTAGCTTATAATTCAGCATATATTTTTTAATATCTTAGCTATTTTTAGCTTATTTTTACTGCCAATCTAGCTTATGCGAGTGCCCAAAACCTGGCAACACTGGTCGATATATGACTGTAAATAATCGATGCAAATTATTGCCAGAGCAACTCTGCGTTTTTCTTATCTGCATGTTATCGATAAGCATGCGATGTTGGGATGCATGGTTGGTTTCTCACATCCCTAGCGGCAAGCCGGAAAAACGAATTCATTTTCTTGTCAGCTAATTCTTGAATATAAATTATTACAGAATAATATGCATTTGACTTGACCCGAAGTTGTCGACCGACGCTTTAGTGAGCAGTGAAAAATACTTTTCAAAAAGAATTGAAAACGGAACTTAGCGTGTTGGTAAACGTGGGCTTGCAACCATCCAATTAAAGCAACAACAATCAAGCATGGATCGTGGTGGTTATGGAGGAAGTGTGGGTGGCGGAGGCGGCGCGGGGGGTGGACAGTACTCATACAATAATAGCAATAATTTTGCTGTGCCGCCACCGAACTACCAACAAACGGCAAATAAAACAGGCAACTACAACGAGCCGCCTCCTAACTTCAAATCCGGCGGAGGTTATGATTCCGGACATCGTGGTGGCGGAGGTGGCGGCGGCGGGGGTTGGAGTGATCGGGGCAGCAACTCCTACGGAAATGGAGGCGGCGGCAAGGACAGCTACAACAAAGGATACGCCGGCAGCAGCGGAGGAGGAGGCGGCGGTGGAGGAGGCGGAGGCAACGATATGGTCACACAGGAGGATACGATCTTTGTGTCCGGCATGAACTCGTCCACCACGGAGGAGGACATTGAGACGCATTTCGGTGCCATTGGCATTATCAAGAAGGACAAACGCACCATGAAGCCAAAGATCTGGCTGTACAAGAACAAGGACACGGGCGCCTCCAAGGGCGAGGCGACCGTCACCTACGACGACATGAACGCCGCCCAGTCGGCCATTCAGTGGTTTGATGGCAACGACTTCAACGGCGCCACCATCAAAGTCTCGCTGGCCCAGCGCCAGAACAATTGGAGCAAGGGCGGCGGTGGTCGCGGTGGAGGAGGCTTCGGAGGACGCGGTCGCGGAGGCGGTCGCTTCGATCGGGGCGGCGGCGGAGGAGGCGGCGATTATGAACGTGGAGGCGGCGGCGGTGGACGTGGAGGCAGCCGCTTCGATGGCGGTGGCGGACGTGGCGGTGGTGGTGGCGGAAACGCGCCATCCCGAGACGGCGACTGGAAGTGCAGCAGCTGCAACAACACCAACTTTGCCTGGCGTAACGAGTGCAACCGGTAAGTGTCCTCTCCCTGTCGTCCCATATTTTGTTGCTAACATTCTGATTGCTCTGCAGCTGCAAGACGCCCAAGGGAGACGATGACGGCAACGCAGGTGGAGGCGGAGGAGGCGGTGGCTATGGAGGCGGAGGCGGCTATGGCGATCGCAATAATGATCGTGGCGGTGGCGGCAGTTATCAGGGACGCGATCGTGGCAACAATAGCGGAGGGGGAGGCGGAGGCGGCGGTTACTCCCGCTACGGCAGTGACCAAGGAGGCGGTGGGCGTGGCGGTCGTGGTGGAGGAGGCGGTCGCCGGGATGGCGGCGCCATGCGCAACGACAACAACATGCGCTCCCGTCCCTATTAGTGAGACGTCGCAACATGGAATTGTATAAAAACTATTTTTTCTAACATGTTCATAATGTTAAATTGACTTCCTCCAATAAATAAACACTGTAATTGTAATGTCAATTTTTATGTAAACTGAGCTAAAAAGCCAGAATGGGCGTAGCAGATCAGTCGGACGCGCTCAACTGTAGAATACCTAGTAATAGCCACAGATGCAATTCATCTTACTTTTTTCTGTCTGTGCCATGCTTTAATAGTCTGAAATATTGTTTTGTTAATATCTTCTGTGTTTATTCATCGATTTCATTACATTTTTGAGCATAGGTGGAGATTATGGTCTAGAATGTGTATTTCAAATAACAACCTTCTAGGTTTTATTACAACGCTTGTTATTCAACTTTCCATGTTTAATTTTTCAATGGTTTTGTTGATCTTGGGCGTTAAGAGGTCGTTTCATGCAAGATTTGACATAAACTTGATCTGCGTATGGTATACACCTACCATACCACCAAACGGCTGCTATAGCTCTTATAGTTTCCGAGATCGAAGCTTTTATACAGACAGACGGACATCGCTAAGTCGTTTAAGCTCGTTTCCCTGATCAGGAATATATGTATATAGTTTGTGGGCTCTACCACGCCTCCCTATGCCTGTTACATATATTCGGACAAAGTTATTAACCCTGTACAGGGTATAAATAAGTAGTATACTCTACAAATATTTGCTCTCCGTTTGTTGCTTCTCTTAGTTTTCAAGATTGACGATTTAAAAAAGACGGACAGACAGACGGAAATGGCATAATCTACAAACGATTATTTGCAAAGTTCTCCATCTGAAGCCTTTAGAAAATGCGACTATATAAAAGATTTTTTGCATGAAATTTAAATAAACATTTTTATACATTTTCACATTATCAACAAATGTATTATTATTTTTTCAATATATAATATTTAATTTAATACTGGTGATATAGAAACGTATAGATTTTTAAAGAGTTGATAAAAGCTTTTCCAACAGCTCATTGCGCCTGGCCTGCAAGGCATTCGACTCTTTCAAAGCTGCAATAAGTCTGTCCATCCGTTCGGCTTCCTTCTTCTCCAACTTGATAGCGGCTTTTGAGTATTTTCTCGGCGGCTTATTTATTTCATCCAACATTGTCATCACCCATGCAAGGAGTTCTGGTTGTATTACGTTTTGAGACAATTCCCAAAAGACTATTTGACTCAAGGTATTTTCATTTAGTCCATCCATCGTTTTTTTATTTGCTGAACAAATTTCGCCAAAATACTACGTCTTTAAGCACTGCTGTTATCGATAAGAGTACGCCGCCACAGTCGGTGCATGGTTGCAGGCAATCGATGCAAATTACCGCCAGTGCAACTCTGTTGTATCGATTCGCCACGACTGACGACACACACAGTGTTGCCAGATGTTTGGAGTAAAAAATGCTTAATTTTCAAGAGAAAAGTAGCTAACCAGCTCTAAAAGTGGCTAGTTCTAGCCACAAAGTGGCTAAGGTGGCAGCACTGGACACATAGTGGTAAATAATCGATACGCAACTCTGACTTTTATGCGCTGCTGTTATCGATAAGAATACGCCGCGACCGTCGATACTTGGTTGTAATTAGTCGCAGCAGATTTTGTTAGTTTCAATTTAATATTTAATTTGCTTAAAGAAATCGCTTAGAATGCCGTACGCCAACCAGCCGTCCGTGCAGATAACCGAGCTGACGGACGACAACGTCAAGTTCGTGCTGGAGGACACGGAGCTGAGCGTGGCCAACAGCCTGCGGCGCGTGTTCATTGCGGAGACGCCGACGCTGGCCATCGACTGGGTGCAGCTGGAGGCGAACTCGACGGTGCTGTCGGATGAGTTTCTGGCGCATCGGATTGGCCTGATACCGCTGATCTCGGACGATGTGGTGGAGCGACTGCAGTACACCAGGGACTGCATCTGCCTGGACTTTTGTCCCGAGTGCAGCGTGGAGTTCACGCTGGATGTCAAGTGCAACGAGGAGCAGACGCGCCACGTGACCACCGCCGATCTCAAGTCGAGCAACACCAAGGTGCTGCCGGTGACGTCGCGCAACCAGGGCGAGGAGGACAACGAGTACGGGGAGAGCACCGATGAGATACTGATCATCAAGCTGCGCAAGGGGCAGGAGCTGAAACTGCGCGCCTACGCCAAGAAGGGCTTTGGCAAGGAGCACGCCAAATGGAATCCCACCGCCGGTGTCTGCTTCGAGTACGATCCGGACAACTCCATGCGGCACACGCTCTATCCCAAGCCGGATGAGTGGCCAAAGAGCGAGCACACCGAGCTTGAGGACGATCAGTATGAGGCGCCATACAACTGGGAGGCCAAGCCCAACAAGTTCTTCTTCAACGTGGAATCCTCCGGCGCACTCAAGCCGGAGAACATTGTCGTCATGGGCGTCCAGGTGCTCAAGAACAAACTGTCCAATCTGCAAACGCAGCTCAGCCACGAATCCCAGAGCGATGCCTTGGCGGTTTAACAACAACAGCAACATTTCATATATATATATTTAGTTTATACAATAAATCAAAGGCTAATCCTTGAACAAGCTGTCTATGTTGATTCCCTTCCCCTCATGCTCCTTTTTCGCCTTGCCCGGCGCCGCCTTCTGCTGATCTCCCGCCTCCTGGAAGTCGGACAACAGCGTGCTCCTCGGCTTGGACGCATCCTGCTGCTCCTCATTGGCAGCCTCTGACAGCAGCAGCTCCTCCGAGCCATCGCTCGCCGTCTTTTGTCGCTGCTCCGCCAGCAGATCCAACGCCGTCTCGAAGATGCGCTGATCATCCAAGGCGCCTTGCGCTTTCAGATTGTTGTAGATCTGTATGAACTGCTGGGATTGGGTTGTGCGTCTGTGGTCCAGCAGCGAAATCGTCTCATTCGGCTTGTATTCCTTGTGCAGCTTGCTGAAAATATAATTAATAAAATGAGTTAAATTAGTTTAAATAAATAAGTTCCAATAATCAAAAATAATTTCAAAAGAAGAGAGTATATATATTCCGAAGAACAACTTTCTAAGTTCAATATTACGCCTGTTATTCGGTTTTTATTGATAAGGGCGTAAATGAGGCGTGGCATCTAAGATTTAAAATAAACTTATGTATGTGCATGGTATAGATCTACCAACTACTAAAAACAGAATTTACGTTAATAGATGTACTACATATCGCTCGTTTACCAGAAGAGTGTCATAACTCAAAAAACGCGATTTTTGAGTTAATGATGCAGTAATGTTCGTTGGATCTTCATCTATCTTGTGTCAAAATTTCATTAACCTATCTTCAATACACGCAGCGTGAGAAGAGAATATGTCGCTCCACCTTGTATGGAGATACAAGGCGCTTCAAAACTTTAAACGCGTTTATCTCGAAACGCACTTTTTTGAGTTATGACACTTTTCTGGTAAACGAGCGATATGTCTTTAATTGGTCAATGAAAGCGAAAGGGGCGTTGCATATGGTGATCTGCGTATGATATATACCTTTCAAAAAATACCATGAAGGTTGCCCTAGTTCTTATAGTTGATGAGATCTACGCAATCATCCAGATGGACATGGCTATATCGACTCAGCTCGTCGTCCTGATTCAGAATATAGTATATGCTTCATGAGGCCTATTACGATTCTTTCTGGGTGTTATACACTAAATTTATAGACCCTCTTACTTTTTCAAAGTACAGGTTCTAAACACAAATTTTGCCCCAAAATATTTTCAAAATATGAAGCGCAGCAGCAATGCTTCTTACTTTTTGTCTGCTTTAGGGCCACGCCACCAAAGGGCGGGGGGCCTAACACGCTGCCTGCTATCCACAAACTTAATAGACCCTTTTATACTTTTTGAAACTACAGGGTCTAAAAATTGTTTTTCTTTAGATAGATCTTGTGGGATATTTGTGCTCCCAGTGTGTTGCACTTACGCACGCGCCACATCTTCGGCGTAGAATATGTTCCTGACGGGAATCTCGGGGGCGGGCCTGTCGAATCGTGGCTCCAGTTTGGGGGGAAAGGCGGCATAAACATCATACCAAATGGGTTTATCCTCCGCCTTCATGGCCCCACCGCGCAGCAGTCCTTGTACTCTGTGTAATATTGCTGTTAGAGCTGGCTGTGAATTAAGCCATTTGTCAGTTACCTGGTGAAGATGGTGCCAATCTTTTCTAGCCTGCTCTGTGCCATGGCTTTGCCGCTTTAATTAATAATTATTAGAATTGTTTATAAACTATTACGACATGCGTTTACTTGCCGCAGACAAATATTTCTCCCAAGTACTCGATACTTTATGAGCAGTGCTGCCAGGCTTTGGTCACGCGCGCACGCTAGATTTGAAATAAAAATACGCTAAAATCGCTAAAGTATATCGAGCCCTTCCCGCGAAAAAGACGTAACCAACATTTTTTTCGATTTTCGGTTTTTGATGCAATTATGTTCATAATCACCCAACTCATCCACACAAAAAATTTCATAATTTTATCTTGCGTATTTACTGAGATATCAGCCTGTCAATTATATCGCAAGCGCCAGATTTGCTGCGAATTTCAGACGCGTTCTCGCGAAAAAAACGTTCTCCTGTAAAATTTGATTTTGTTGGTTACGCCATTTTCGCGGGAAGGGCTCGATATGTGTTGCTGATATATTGGCTAAATTTGTAAATACAATCAAACAAAAATGTAATTTCTGTTGTTTTTGTTATTATTTAGCCTCAATATTGCACTACTTTTGGTTATTATATGCATCAATATGATGAAATTATATCTAAATATTTTCTCGTCAAATGTTAAGAATTGCAAGAATTTTCGTTTCTGCGTAATTATAATTAGAAAAAATGTATTTTTTGGTTTTACCAACTGGCAACACGGATTAATATATTATAATCAGTGTTTTCAAGTTTTTTCAAGCAACATAAGTTCCGAGAACCTGAATATAAACCTTGCAAAAACAAAAGCGAGAAATTAGCTCGTTATTCTTAAGAACAAAAATATGCATAAAAAAATGCCGAAAACAGCTAAGTTATTCTTAAGAATTTGCTTTAAATTTAAGTTGTTATATCGATCTAAATAATGACAAATTCAGGCTTGCCGCAGCTCAACAAATTTTCCAGCAAAAGCTCTTCAAAAAAAGCCAGATCTAGTGGGAAAAAGCGCGATGGTCAACAATGGTCCGCGCATGGTATTTTCGGATTGTCTTATTTATGTGGTATTCAAACAAAGTATTTCGCAGCTTTGCGCAGCTGGTCACACAGTGCTGAGAACGAACGGGACAGAGCAAAGGCAGCGCAGCGACAGAGCAGAATTTAAAAATCGTTATTTATGTGTGGAACAGGTGTATAAATCACAGAATTCGTGCAGAATATTGGCCAAGATTGTTATTGCTGCAACTGCTATATGGCCATAATGTGCTGGCGCGTTGTCAACACCGTCAAGTGTGCGTGTGCGTGTGCGTCTGCTGTGTGTGTGTGTTTGTGTGTGCGCGTGTAGTTTACGTTGATGTGTTTTTTGTTGTTTTTTGGGCTCCATCGGCATCCCAAAAAGCAGAAGCAAAAGCGAAAGCAATCAAGCAATTTAAGTTAATTAAAAACGTTGGCTAAATTCCCGGGTGCGTTTACAACAATAATGAGCAATTATCAGCCGCACGCGTCGCTGTCGCATTTACAGTTGCAGCATCTTCATCATCATCATCAACTACAACAACAACAACAGCAGCAGCAACAACAACATCATCATCCTCCTCAGCAGCAGCAGCAACTTCATCATCATCATGCTCAGCAGCAGCGTCATAATCACAATACGCCCACAACCACCCAATGTCAGTCGACGCTGACGTCGACAGCGACTGCGACTGCAGCTGCGGCAGCGACTGGTGGCTGCAGCTCGATTTTGGTGGCGCAGCCGCCGCAGCCACTGATAAGCAACTCGCTGGCCATACGCCAGGAGATCCAGCGCTTCGAGAGCGTCCATCCATCGATTTATGCCATTTACGATTTAATCGATTTGCTGCCGCTGCCCGACGCCCAGATTGCCCAGCAGATACGCGATCACGTCGTCTGCATCGAAGGTGAGTGTGCGAGCGAGAGCGAGCGTGTGCCAGGCGCACTGTGGGCTACATCGCAGAAAAGCCGGGCAAAAAGTTATTGAAAATACAGCTATATTAAACAGCATACTTAAGTCTATATATAAATAATCCATACAAATTATCGATACCATCGCTCTATCCAATTGCACTGTGGGCTACATCGCAAAAAAACCGGGCAAAAAGTGATTGAAAATACAGCTATATTAAACAGCATACTTAACTAAATAGTCTATATATAAATAATCCATAAAAAATTATCGATACCATCGCACCCCTCCAATTTTTATCGAGCTTAAAAATCGGGCGATTGCACTGTGGGCTGCGTCGCAACAAAAACAATATAAACTCAGTCCACATTTACAAGATAAAGTCTTTGTATGACGTTTTTGCACAAAGCTTATAAACAATATACATACACTGGTCGGCAAGTATTATTTTGACGAAAAATGACATTTTTTTCAATGGCGGGTATTTCAGATTCTACGTGAAAACAGTTGGTTGTTTTAATTTTTCTAGATAGATATATTGTAGTTGTTTATAAAAATCACAATTTGAAAATTTTCAAAACATTTTTTCTGTTTATTTTATTTTGTTAAACATAAAATATTGCATTTCCAACGCGACACAAGTATTTTGACGAAAACATTTATATCAAATTTTAATGGGAAATTTTGATTTCTAATGCAATTTATGCCTAAAATTAATAAATTTTATATTTTTCTTTGCATTTACGCAGTTTTGGAATAGATTTGGAACTCCATCGCCCAAGGATTTGACCAAATCCTTTGAAATCCTGTTCCATGCAGATTTGATCGAATATTTGGCCTAATTATATGTTCTTGTCGAACCCAAGGATTGGATTCGCTTTATAAGTGCCTTACAATATTAAAAATATTAAAATTTTGGAATTTTGGGTTGAAAAACTTAGTTTTCGAACGACAATTCTACTCAAAAACTCAAGAAAATTGTTATATTGGCTTGCAAGAATCGTCCTGGAGCCCTATCCTGATGAAAAATGAATCCTGTTTCGATTAATATTTTAGCACAGGGATCTGCTCAGTCGTTTAGGAAGCTAAAACAAAGATTTTAATGCGTTCAAAACTTGCCAGGCACTAAGGTTGCCACTGTAGTGACGGATGCAGCTACCCAGACTATGCCATTTCTGCATCCTGGGCTCATATATGGGCTTTCACGTCGAATCTAGTTGAATAACTTACATATTCAGTTTTAAAACTGCTTGGTTAATAAATAGTACTCAAAAAATTGGTGCAAAAGCGAAATATTTTCAGAAGTGAGCCCAGGAAGCAGAAATGGCATAGCCTGGGTAGCTGCATCCGTCACTACAGTGGCAATCTTAGTGCCTGGCAAGTTTTGAACGCATTAAAATCTTTGTTTTAGCTTCCTAAACGACTGAGCAGATCCCTGTGCTAAAATATTGATCGAAACAGGATTCATTTTTCATCAGGATAGGGCTCCAGGACGATTCTTGCAAGCCAATATAACAATTTTCTTGAGTTTTTGAGTAGAATTGTCGTTCGAAAACTAAGTTTTTCAACCCAAAATTCCAAAATTTTAATATTTTTAATATTGTAAGGCACTTATAAAGCGAATCCAATCCTTGGGTTCGACAAGAACATATAATTAGGCCAAATATTCGATCAAATCTGCTTGGAACAGGATTTCAAAGGATTTGGTCAAATCCTTGGGCGATGGAGTTCCAAATCTATTCCAAAACAGCGTAAATGCAAAGAAGAATATAAAATTTATTAATTTTAGGCATAAATTGCATTAGAAATTAAAATTTTCCATTAAAATTTGATATAAATGTTTTGGTCAAAATACTTGTGTCGCGTTGGAAATGCAATATTTTTTGTTTAACAAAATAAAATAAACAGAACAAATTTTTTAAAAATTTTCAAATTGTGATTTTTATAAACAACTACAATATATCTATCTAGAAAAATTAAAACAACCAACTGTTTTCACGTAGAATCTGAAATACCCGCCATTGAAAAAAAGCCATTTTTCGTCAAAATAATCATGCCGACCAGTGTATATGTATAGAGTGTAGGGTCTAAACTTCATAACTTTTTGGCGCCCTTTGCCTCATCTGATTTTGATGATTAAAAAGCTTGAACAAGCGAAACTTTTTTCGCCAGATTTGAAACTGTATTACTCGTATTTCATTGAGGTTTGACCTTGCTGCTATTCCGCAATTTAAATCTCCAAATAGTCTAAATATAAATAAACAATAAGACATAAATTTTATCCCATTCTCAAAAAATTTACGACTTACGAGATAAAACCAATGCTAATATTGGATTTTTATAGCCAGAGTTTGTACAATTGCGAAAAAACATTAATTTTAATATCTGTTACAGAGTACAATAGATCTTTTAGGTCGCAGTACCCCAGCTCTCCCTTATAATAATAATAATAATATCTGTTATATCTATGTCAGGTATATATATACTGTCCGAAAACAGGAAAAATGTACCAAAAGTTCTGTTTTTTTTTGGAGTGAAACTAAGTTTGTACCCTTTTGTGCCACTTAATGTATCAAAATAAGGTAGATGGTTGTATAAATTAAAAATATTTGTATCTTTTGCGAGATTTGGTTTGTTTGTTTTCGGTTTCACTAATATATTGTATACGTATGTTTTTTTGGTTTTTTTTGGGTTCCAAGCAACTACGGGAGGTAGAAATATATATTTTTATATATTGGGAAAATCTTTGTCATAGAAAGATATATATTTCTATAGAATCGATCGATTCGATTTCACGCATGCGCCAGGCCTGCAACCTATTTCTGGTGGTTTATATTTTATCCTCATCAATTGTGCCAAATTTCCAACCTGTAACTTCATTAAATGGGTTTTTGCCAGTATTTTTGCGATGCTGCCCACAGTGCAGTGGAGTGGATAGAGTGTGAGTAAAGGAGAAAGGGAAGTGTTTGTATTATTGTTGTTATTGTGCATTGTGGTTTGCTTTTGTTACCTGTGTGCGTGTGTGTGCGTACCTTTGTGTGTGTGTCTCTCTCTCTCTCTCTTTGTTATTTGTGTGCTTTATGCTAATCTATGACCGAAAATCTAACCCTTGCTGCCCATTGAAAGTGTTGCCCTCTCCCATTGTTCCTGTCCCTAAAGACAGAGCCTCGTTCTTGTTTTTGTTTAAAACAAGCTTTTCCTTGATGCCCCTCTCTCTTTCTCTCTCTCGCACTCTGTGTATGCATGTGTGTGTGTGTATGAAGATTGGGCTCATGTTTCAGTTCGTGACACGAACCCCTCTAACGATAGGTTTGTGCAGTGGAGCTGAGATTTAATCGTTTATCAAAATCGATACAGTGGAATAGTATAGGTTTAATTAAATAATGTAATCAATTAATAATTTTAAAATACAGTGGAATCCAGTTATAGCGACATTCAAGGGACCGACGATTTTACGTCGTTATATCCGGAAGACAAAATCCATGATTTGATTTCTTTTTCGTATTGAAAAAACACAAAATACATGATTTTGTTTGCTTCTTTTAGCATTGTTAAAGAAATCATGGCATCCATAAAATTAAAAAAAAAGTTTTATTTTTTTTGTTCGGCACGTCGCAATATCCGGTTAAATGTGAAAAATCTCGTCGTTATAAGCGGTTTGTCGCTAAAAGCGGAGACGTTATAAGCGGAGGCCGTTTTATATAAGTTTGTATGGGGACCAACCAAACAATCGAGTTTTCGTCGCAATAACCGGACGGACGCTATAAGCGGCGTCGTTATAACCGGATTCTACTGTAATTATTTTATAGAATTTAAACTTTCTGCTTGGCAGTTAGGAAATAATAAATATGTTGAAAATAAATACATTGTACGAATTATTATATTGATGTTCATTAAAAAATTATATTTAATTCATAAATGCAGTTTTGTAAATTGATTTGTTTAATTCTTCTGATAGTGCTGGCGCATATCCAGAAATAGGTAGATGTACATACAATATAAAATATTTATCAAATTGCTTAAAAAAAATAAAAAGAAATGTAATATACAATATTAAATGTAATTTAAATTAAATAATTATATCTATGAGAGGCATAGTTAAAATGATTAATTTTATTCATATATCGTTTACTTGTCACGCTGCCATCTCTAGCGTGCAGCGTGAAATTTGATGCTCTTCGGATCTGGCGCTTCTTCCTCTTGTTTCGTGGTAGAAGAGCACAGCAAAAGCAAAACCAAAAGCCGAAACCGTTCACAAAAGTACAACAAAAACGTAAACTAAAAAAAGTTGGAAAAACCGGTTCTAAATGGTTTATTAGAAAATCTGTCGACAACAACGACAACAACGACAACAACAGCGCCAAAATGTAAACAAAAATTTCAGTCGGCCTTTTGTTGTTGTTGTTGTTGTTGTTGTTGTTGGCCGCGTTGAACATGATTTTTGTGGGCTTATCGGCAAACCAGATACCCAAATATAACTAACCCCAAAGCAACAGATACGTGTTGCAACAACAACGGGCCGCAGAAAAATAAAAATACAAATAAAAATAAAAAGAGTTGTAAACGGTAATAAATATATTATAAACCGTTCAGCACGCGACTTTCTTATTGACGCTCAAAACGAAATGGAATCGAATCCAATTGAATCACGATGATGACGACCATGGTGATGATGATGATGATGGATGGGGCAAGCGGTTCGTGTTCCAATTGCCATTTTAATGTAATCAAAAGTCGCTTTTTTCCTGCTCTTTTTGGCGCATAACGGTGCGGTCAATAAGGTCAAATAACTGTGCCTGCGAGTATGACGCCAAAGCAGAATAGCAAATATAAATAAAATTGATCCGATGAGGCAACAGCCAACAGAATTTCAAATTTGACATAGAACATTAACCTAGAAAAAAATAAAATGTATAGTTTAATATTTACATTATTATACTAGAATTAGATAAATCAAATAAATTGTAATTGCATATTTACATTATTGCTATTGAATGATTATGATAATAACATAAACTATAATTAAATATTTGCATTTTTTTTAATAGCATTTGATAAATTATGTAAATACAGTAGAATCCGGTTATAGCGACATTCAAGGGACCGACGATTTGACGTCGTTATATCCGGAAGACGCACTATCCGAAAGAAGCAAAAAAAATTTTGTTTTTATTTTATGGATGCCATGTTCGTAATAGGTTTTAAAATAAAACAAATTAATTTTTTAATCAAAACAAAAAATTTAACACAGTAGAATCCGGTTATAGCGACTTTCAAGGGACCGACGATTTTACGTCGTTATATCCGGAAGACAAAATCCATGATTTTGTTTCTTTTTCGTATTGAAAAAACACAAAAATCCATGATTTTGTTTGCTTCTTTTAGCATTGTTGAAGAAATCAAATTTTCCTCTTTAAAGTTTTTTTTTGTTCGGCACGTCGCAATATCCGGTTGAATTGTGAAAAATCTCGTCGGTATAAGCGGTTTGTCACTAAAAGCGGAGACGTTATAAGCGGAGGCCGTTTCATATAAGTTTGTATGGGGACCAACCAAGCCATCGAGTTTTCGTCGCAATAACCGGACGGACGCTATAAGCGGCGTCGTTATAACCGGATTCTACTGTATAAGATTTGTTTAAAAATGTGTTAAATATTTACATTGTTAAGCAATGTTTAGACTTATTTCCTTTTATTTGTTTCTTTTGCTATTGTTAATGCTGTTCAATAGATTGTATGTCTTTATTGAATTAGGTATAACCAAATTGGCATTACTTAAATTCCATAAACTCTCCAGGTTCTATACGCATAAGCTCCCCACAGTTCAACACTTCAAACAATAGAAAATCGATTTACATTATGCCAGAAAATATCAGCATATGAATAGCATCATTATGGCCAACTCAATGAACGTTAAGTCCACTCAGAATTGTCGATTTGTTTATAGTACAAAAACACAGCTAAAAATACATAAAAAAGGCAAATAAAAGCTAAAGCCCCGGGCGGTAGTTGGTAGCAAATTTTCTCTCTTATCTGCAGCAGAAATTTGCAATTAGCTGCCCATAGACAGTGTTTGTTTTACCCTGAAGTAGTCGGAGAATAATGACAGCGTTTAGTTGTTTTACTATAGAGAATTACATAGAATTAAATTAACGAAAGCTTTATCGCTCAGTTTAGCAGGGGGATTAAAAGAAATGTATTGCGTGATTTGGCGTGGAATGCAATGAAAATAAATAAATAGCTGAAATACAGATAAAACAAAAAATAATTAAAATAAATCTGCCGGTCGTTTAAGCAGGGGAATTTAAAGACAAATTTTAAGCTGTCAATTGCTTTTAGATTTAAATTATTTATTAAATTAGATAATAAATATACTTATAGTAAAAAAACAAATATTTAATAAAATAATAATAATAAAATTGATGAATATATAACACAATACAATGAATAAAAAAATTTGGACGGGACAGATCAGTCGGATGGGCCCGACTGTAGAATACCCTGTGCCTTTTATTTTATAAAAAATTTTATAAAACTGTCACACTAAGCGTATCAGCAGTACTTCCTCTTCTTCCCTTTTTACGTGCGCCAGCTGCGCTGCTGCTGCTGCGCTGTTGGGCTGCGCTGCCACTTGCGTAGCTTTTATCTACATTGTTTATTGACCGATTTCAATGCGCTTTTCAGGATAGTTAAATTAAATAGAAGACAGTATATATACCAAATAACAACATGATTAATATTACGCTTGTGTTTGAACTTTTAAGTTCAACTATTGTGAAGCTTATATCTCCTGTGTTTCTTAACCGATTTCACTGCGCTTTTCAGGATAGTTAAATATAATACAAGAGAGCTTATGTTCAAAATAACAATCTTCTATGCTTAATATTACGCTTGTTATTCAACTTTTTATGGTAAAAAACACGAGGTTGTGTGAGTTTTATTGATTTTTGGGCGTAAAGGGGGCGTGGCATCAACAATTTGAAATAAACTTGATCTGCGTAAGATAACTACCTATCTATAGCAACCAAAACGGCATCTCTAGCTTTTGTAGTTGCTGAGATCGACGCGTTCATCCAAACAGACAGACAGACAGACAGACAGACAGACAGACAGGGCTAAATCGACTCAGCTCGTCTTCCTGATCAAGAATATATATAGTTTGTGGGGTCTGTCACGCCTCCTTCTGCCTGTTACATACATTCGCACAAAGTTATTAACCCTGTTTTTCCATTTTTCAAATGGGCACAGGGTATAATAAATCTGTATTGTAT
>JAWNNJ010002387.1:0-26077 GCA_035045125.1 Hypselothyrea guttata
TATTGCGTATTGAATAATCAATTAAACTGCCAGTCTGTCTGTCTGTCCGTCCGTCCGCTGCTGCGTCCTCTGCTGCTGCGCTGCCTCTGCCTCAGCCGCTGCTTGGTATTTTCTGTGTGGCGTTTTTTACACAGCTTGCGAAATGTTTGTTTTTCTTTTCCTTACACGCAGATAAGTAGCTAGTTTTGTAGCTGTTGTTTATGGCGCGTATCTAATGGTTTAAGTAGCGTGATTTGCATTACCTTTATCAGTTTTATTTTGTCTTAAATGGGCTGAATTCACGTTTTGCGTCGCTCTGCCTTTCTTTGTTAACAACAAAGTTGGCCCTACACGTGCAGACATCGCGGAACTCGTGTTCATCGGCTCCGGTTCACAAAGTAGTTCACGGCCTGATAACGCCACTTGATTATTGATACTTGCTATATAAGTTATTTTTGGTTATTATTTTGCAATAAAACAGCGTGAATCCCACAACACAACTGCGCGTATTAATCGATAAGCGGCTATCGATATAGTTGCAAACGACAGTGCTGGTAAGCGTCAATTTGTTGGCACAGCTGTTTTTGGCGGGTTATTTGAAACTGTACATATTATTGCTATTGTTTATTTCGTTAGAAAATTTGCTTTGGCTAAAATGCTGTTGTGTTGAGACTGCTACCATTTTGAATGTGAAGTTTAGTTCAAGTAAAAGTTCACAAATTTCACACAACATCTGTGCTCACACACACATTTACATATACTCGCATTTATTATATATGCATAAAAAGTTATCACCTTTCATCGATGCTGCCCAATAAATCCGCCAAAGAAGTGTGTCAGGCATAATAATCAGCTTGGAGCCGACAACCTAGGTAGCAGCTGCGTCTGATTCCTGCGCTTTCGGCTTAGGTCAATAAATAGTGATCAGGTTTACAATATTTATTTTTTATTTTTATCTGAATAAATCGTTCTCTGCGATTGCGTGAAACCGAAGCATCAGAGATTAAAGCCGGTCACGTCGTAATAGCCTCGGTTTCGGTTGCGGTTTCAATTTCGATATCGCCGGACCCGAGCGACACTATAAAACTTACGCATGGGGCATTCAAACATTTTCAGTTTCCACTCGCGTGTGGCGACGTTCAAGTTCGTCGCGTTTCGATCAAGTACAATATCTATAGGTACGTAGTTTGTTTTCAATTTTATTTTGCCTATACTATACAGATATACTGCATTTATTTTTGTGGTTCAAATTCTGAAATGAGTCGATGCACTCGAATTATAATTAATTAACTAATTTGTATTCGTCATTAATTGTTTTGTCTACGTATTGTGCTTTAAATAGAGAATTGTGTTGTCGATTAATCAATTTAAAGTAATATATATTGCCATGACAAGCGCTTTCTAAATTGGTAATCCCACATATAATCGTCTATATTTAATCAATAGGTCGATAATACTTATATAGATAGGAGTTTTGATTAAATTCACTTTCGTGCAGTAATCCACCTGACATCTAACAGCACTAAGATTTAATCACTTGTTAGTTCAGCTTATCAGCTTGTTTATTTATGATCCTGATACAGATATTCGTAAATACATCCTTGTATAATCCCCTCGATTGATAATACTTATCGCCGGTCATGAGTTCGAATTTACTTGAGCATTTCTTTAAAACGCTATTTGCCAAAGAACGAGTCAATATTAGATAGCTAACGTCTACGTACTCGATAAAAAGATGGAGAACAGAGAAATTTTCCATTAAGATTCTATAAAAAAGAAAAAGGTACCATGAATTTTCCACCAGATTATTAATGTACTGATCATAAATAAAAACCTTATCGGTAAAAGTCGAAAGGTATAATTACAAGTACCTCATGCTCTTACAGTTTATCAGTAAAAGTCCGAATAACGGGAAAACGTGGACCTAAAATAGCACTTTAATTGATTGTGTAATTTTATTCGTTTTGATTTATTGCGAGAAACTAAAGCAATAAGAGAAAGTACAACTGTTTAATAAGATCAGGTATTACCCAACTACTAGTTCAAGAAACTAAAGCAATAAAAGAAGTAACAACCGTTAGATAAGATCAGGTATTGCCCAAACGTGTTTCCTTACTAAAGACTGTATATTGTTTTTTATTTATATATAGAATTGCCATTATATAGTATTGTTTCTAAGTAGCTGGCAATAAACGATGAGCTGACCTCAGCGTCATGTGTTTGACATTTTAATCAATTAAGATGAGACAGTTTACTTTAATTGTTACTTTTTTCCAAACAGCGATAGCAATACGATCAACTACTACGATGCTCGGATTTCTCTGATCACAACATTCATAAAATTATTTTTATTTCAGCTGGGAATTTAGGGAAACCAAGATGAAACGCTCCTCGTTGGTAGCCCTGCTGGTCAGACACTTGCGGTAATAAACAATTTATTATACAATTATCTATTATTATAATTTTACTTCAATTATAGCTCACGCAAGCTGTGGTCAAGGAGGAAATTCAAGCCAAGGAATACTTGGAGAATCTGAACAAAGAGTTGGCTAACTCGACCTACGTCTGAAACGGAGGCTTCTTGGGCCTGACGCCTCCAATATCAACGATGAGAACGAGAAGAAAACGC
This sequence comes from Hypselothyrea guttata, assembly GCA_035045125.1. NCBI lineage: Eukaryota > Metazoa > Arthropoda > Insecta > Diptera > Drosophilidae > Hypselothyrea > Hypselothyrea guttata. Next base: position 2,609 of record JAWNNJ010002387.1, read on the forward strand.
AATGAGATATCCGCTGAACTGGCCAAGTTCATGAAGGAAGTCTCCGTGGATATACAGAAGTTCAACTGGCGCACCTATCAATCGGAGGATGTGAAACGCCAGTTCAAAGCTCTCTCCAAACTGGGATATGCCGCTTTGCCCGAAGCCGATTACGCAGAGTTTCTGGAAACTGTCTCTGCCATGGAATCCAATTTTGCCAAGGTCAAGGTGTGCGACTATAAAGACGCTACCAAATGCGACTTGGCACTTGAGCCAAGAGATTGAGGAAGTCATCACAACCAGTCGCGATCCCGAGGTAACTCAAGTACTACTGGCAACAGTTCTACGATAAGGCTGGAACCGCCGTGCGCCCGCAGTTTGAGCGTTACGTCGAGCTGAATACCAAGGCAGCCAAGTTGAACAGTAAGTCTATGGTTGTACTTTAAAAAAGCACAAAAAAATCAAGTTAATACAAATACTAAATATTCGTAACACCCAGAAGGAGAACGTGGAATAGACCCAACACAAACTATAAATATTTGTCTATACGTTGGTCAATAACAGCTAGAGACATTATTATTGGTATGTAAGTTATCCTATTCAGGAAGCAGATTAAGTTTGTTTTAGATTTGTATACCTCCTCCCATTCCCCTGCTAACAATTAAAAGCCACAGCAGCCACTTAGATCTCGCAAGCTATAGGAATCTATAGCTAGGAACACCGCTTTTGGTATTTAGGTTCTCCGATTTAGCAAGCAGATCAAGTTTTTTTTGAAACTCGCCCCTTCCAATGCAGTACATAATTCTAAAGATACAGATTTGTACCGTATCGTATGGTAGTCCCCATCGATGCTGTCAGATAAGAAACAGCGAAGATATGCAACAGACAATTCGCTCGATTGCAGAGAGGCGAGTGGTTTGTGCATATGCCCTTAGATGTCCTTTGTGAGTGATCCAGTGATTATAATAACAGAAAACAGTGTTTTCGATTGTCGGGTATGTCCGACTGTAGCTTTATGTCAGACTGATTTCATTGAACTTGAAACGAAGACCTGGGAATTTCTTTTCGATAGACTTCACTTCTGGCGCCGAGCTCTGGCTGGATGAGTACTAGGATTCCACCTTTGAACAACAATTGGAGGACATTTTCGATCAGATTCGTCCACTTTACGAACAAGTCCATGGCTACGTGCGTTATCGCTTGAGGAAGCACTATGGCGATGAGGTGGTATCCGTATAAGGGACCGTTGCCCATGCACCTCCTTGGCAACATGTGGGCACAGCAATGGTCGGATATTGCCACTATTGTGTCTCCTTTCCCTGACAAACCGTTGGTTGATGTTTCCTAGAGATGGTCAAGCAGGGCTACACTCCGCTCAAAATGTTCCAAATGGGCGATGATTTCTTTACGTCCATGAATCTAACAAAGTTGCCATAGTAAGTAGCTATGCTTAGTGTCAAGCATGGTGGTTAATTCTCCTACTTTTGTGCAGAGGTTTCTGGGACAAGTCCATCATTGAGAAGCCTACAGATGGTCGCGACCTGATTTGCCATGCCAGCGCCTGGGACTTCTATCTCAAGGATGATGTGCGCATCAAGCAGTGTACCACGCTTACTCAGAGCCAACTGTTTACGGTGCACCACGAACTGGGCCATATCCAGTACTTCCTGCAGTATCAGCACTTGCCGTTTGTCTACCGCACTGGCGCTAATCCCGGCTTCCATGAGGCTGTCGGAGATGTGCTCTCCGTCGGTGTCAACGCCCAAGCATCTGGAGAAGATTGGTCTGCTCAAGAACTTTGTCTCGCAACCTGAGGAGGCCCGCATCAACCAGCTTTTCCTCACGGCTCTCGACAAGATTGTGTTCCTGCCCTTCGCCTTCACCATGGACAAGTACCGTTGGTCCCTGTTCCGTGGCCAGGTGGACAAGTCCAACTGGAACTGCGCCTTCTGGAAACTGCGTGAGGAATACTCCGGCATTGAGCCTCCAGTGGTGCGCACAGAGAAGGACTTCGATGCCCCAGCCAAGTACCATGTCTCAGCTGATGTGGAGTACCTGAGGTGCGTATGGGAATACTTCATAAAGAGGAAACTTTAGTTATGATCTTGCTCTTCCTTCAGGTACCTGGTCTCCTTCATCATACAGTTCCAGTTCTACAAGTCCGCCTGCATTAAGGCCGGACAGTACGATGCCACCAATCCAGATTTGCCTTTGGACAACTGCGATATCTATGGCAGCGCTGCTGCTGGCGCTGCTTTCCAGTAAGTTGCTAATCGGAATAATTTGGATGTATATTATTTATTGCTCTGATCTCCACAGTGACATGCTCTCGATGGGTGCTTCCAAGCCCTGGCCAGATGCCCTGCAGGCCTTCAACGGAGAGCGCACAATGACCGGCAAGGCTATAGCCGAATTCTTTGAGCCCCTGCGTGTCTGGCTGGAGGCAGAGAACATTAAGAACAATGTGCACATTGGTTGGACTGCATCCGATAGTAAGTTTTCATCTACCTTTAGTTATATATCATGATTAATACTTGCAATTTCTATTTGCAGAATGCCGTGCTTCTTAATGGACAGCTTACTTTGTACCACTCCTAAGTTCTTCTTGCTAAACAAAGATTTTTGTAATATTGTTCAAAATATATATCACAAATAGTGTGCAGTATTTAAAGCTCCTTAAAATACAAAACTTGTTTCTTTTATTAACTAGACTACTTAAGTAGATTGTATATGAAAGTGCTATGAAATGCAATATGATCAATACATTGTTATCGATATACATATAAAAATCAATTATAGTGTTCATAAATGGCAATTGTGAGCTTCTCTGTTGGGCGTGTTTGCCAATTTTCACATTTATCTATGTACATATGTACGTATAGAAACATTTTGAATGTGATGTATTATTGAAGTTGGATTTGACAAGGAAGTTATCAACAAAGGCCAAAGGCTGGTGGCTAAGATAGGAAGGAATACATGTTTTAAAAATTGCAGTTTAAACTGCACTACATTATACATTATTCTATTAATTCCTTGATTTCTTGTAGAATCCTAAGTTATCCTGTGCTTTGTATCAATTAACGCAATAGTAAAACTGCTTTGTTGATGATGGCTTTTAGAATGCCGACAAGCTGTAGCATTATTTATTACTATAAAAGTTTCAAGCTAAAACAGTGCCGAGTTCTAAGTATGAATATAATATTTAAACAAAATTGACTAATTTGATAATCCCCAATACTATGTATATAAATAAAAATAAAAACTTTTACTTTTTTTTTATATTTTTGCTATAACTAAAAAATAAAAATACATAAATAAATTATGAATAGGTCGCAAATAACCACGATGTTGTCGTTTTGGTTTAATTACCAGCATTTGCATTTGCTGTTTAATTTGCCTGAAAGTAATAACTTAACCTAACCCTACACTATAATTAAACACCATAAACCAAGTAACAAAATGTTATTGCTGGGTAAATATAAAAGCGAGTAAACCTGTTGCATTATTTTCTTTACTTTCAACCTCGCTATTTCTATTTCAGTAGAGAATTTCAGAAAACAAGATGCACTTCCTGTTGCTACTGCTGCTGACAGTGCTTATGGTAAATGGATAAATAAAGGACAACCTTAATTAAACGATGATTTTTTACTGTGCTTTAACAGTTTACCCAAGGTCTGACGAATGAGGAAATTCAAGCCAAGGAATACTTGGAGAATCTAAACCAAGAAGTGGCTAGACGCATAAATCTCTACACAGAGGCTGACTGGGCATATCAAACCAACATTAGTGAGGAGACAGAGAAGAAAATGAACGAGCTAAATGCTGATCTGAAAAAATTCTATAATGAAGTTTCCAAGGATATAGAGAAGTTCAACTGGCGCAGCTTTAAATCGGAGGACTTGAGAAAAGAGTTCGAAAAGTACTCCATTAAAAAAGACGCATTGTCAAACGCAGAACCGGAGGAACTGCAGAAAACTGTCTTCTCAATGTTACGAAATTTCGCTATGGTCAAGGGTTGCGACTATAATGATTGTGCCAAATGCGACTTGGCACTTAATCCGGAATTTGAGAAAGTTTTGGCCACTAGTCGCGATCCCGAGGAACTGAAGTTTTACTGGCAACAGTTCTACGATAAGGCTGGTACAGCTGTGCGTTCGCAGTTCGAGCAAAACATTGAACTGCATAGAAAGATCGCCAAGTTAAAAAGTAAATAGTCTAATAATGCTAATTTACATCCATATATAAATTGGTATTTCATTTCAGATTATACGTCTGCAGCTGAGGAATGGCTAAGCGACTTTGACGATCCTGAAATCGAGCAGCAATTGGAAGATATTATAGCACAGAATCGTCCACTCTATGTTCAAATCCATGCCTATGTGCGATATCGCCTGAGGCAGTACTATGGAGACGATGTGGTGTCCGAGAAGGGGCCGCTGCCCATGCACCTCCTGGGCAATATGTGGGCCGAACAGTGGCACAATATTGCTGATCTTGTGGTACCTTTCCCTGACAAGCCATTGGTCAACATCTCTGCAGAGTTGGTGAAACAGGGCTACACTCCTCTCAAGATGTTCCAACTGGGCGATGATTTTTTTACGTCCATGAATCTAACAAAGCTGCCACAGTGAGTAGAGATGCCTAAATGTTCAGCATTGAAGTAATTTCTCCTATCTTGTGCAGAGATTTCTGGGCCAAGTCCATCATTGAGAAGCCTACAGATGGTCGCGACCTGATTTGTCATCCCAGCGCCTGGGAATTTCATGTCAAGGATGATGTGCGCATTAAAATGTGCACTCAAGTTAATCAAGACAATTTGTATATTGTGCATCATGAACTAGGGCATATCCAGTACTACCTGCAGTATCAACATTTGCCTATGAAATATCGCCATGCGCCCAACCCTGGCTTCCAGGAGGCAATCGGAGATGTAATCGCATTGTCTGCGTTAACGCCGAAGCATCTGGAGAAGATTGGTCTGCTCAAGAACTTTGTGCTCGATGAGGAGGCACGCATCAATCAACTCTTCCGTATGGCTCTTGAAAAGATTGTGCTCCTGCCTTTTGCCTTCACCATGGACAAGTACCGTTGGTCCCTGTTTGCTGATGATATAGATAAGTCCAACTGGAACTGCGCCTTCTGGAAGCTGCGTGAGGAATACTCGGGAATTGAGCCGCCAGTGGTGCGCACAGAGCAAGACTTCGATGCACCAGCCAAGTTTCATGTTTCAGCGGATGCACCTTTAATTACGTTCGTATATCTTTTCGAAAGAATTGAGAACACTTCACTGCCATATGTAACCATTCACAGATATCTGGTAGCTTTTATCTTTGAGTTTCAATTCTACAAGTCCGCCTGCATTAAGGCCGGACAGTACGATGCCACCAATCCAGATTTGCCATTGGATAACTGCGATATCTATGGCAGCACTGCTGCTGGCGCTGCCTTCCAGTAAGTTGTTTATCAGAATAATTTAGATTTATGGTCATACTATACCTTTCACTATCTTCCCAGTGAGTTGCTTTCCTTGGGTTCTACTAAGCCCTGGCGAGATGCCCTGGAGGGATTTACCGGCGAGCGCACAATGAACGCTGCGGCTATATTCGAATATTTTGAGCCCCTACGTGTCTGGCTGGAGGCGGAGAATATTAAGAACAATGTCTATATTGGATGGACTGCATCTGATAGTGAGTTTCACATGATAACATTTGTAAAACACGATTAGACTTTTGTAATTTTTATTCGCAGAATGTCGACGTGCCTGTTAAGGGGAAATGCTACTTTGTACCATTTATACCATTTCCTTATACCACTTGTTAATCTTATTATGATCTTATCTAAAAGGCATTGTGTATCACATTTAAAACACAAAACTCGTTCTTTTAGCTAACTGGAGCACATTATAATTACAAATGACAATTTTGAATGAACTATGGGTCTATTGAGACTTGACCAAGGGGTTTACTTGACAGTTGATGACCAGAGCTAAGCTGGTGAGCAGCCTCTGTATAAAGAGCTAAAGCTCACAATCATACGTGTGAAACATATTAAACAATTGTAGAGTTAACGAAAGTATAGCAGGGTTAGAGAAAGTGTATAGATATGTGCAGAAATCTCTTGATTCTTGTAAGTGAAGTGTATTAAAAATTAAGTAAAATATGCGCTATCAGTAATTGGACTTAAATTGAAATTATTTTTGTTAGACCTTGAACTTTAAAAAAGGACAAAAAGGGTCTATTAAGTTAAGCACAAATGCGAAATGTGTTTAACACCAGAATGAGGCGTGGCAGACCACAAAATGTATATATTGTTCAGAAGGACGAGCTGAGTCATGTCCGTCTGTCCGTCCGTCTGTCAGTCTGGATGAACACCTAGATCTCGCAAACTTTATGAATTAGAAATACCATTATTGGAAGTTAGGGTCGCCTATGCAGTAAGTAGATCAAGTTTGTTTTAGATTTTGCCTTTTGCATTTGCCATCGATGCTGCGAATCGGATTAGGATCGGGCGATAAACACCGAAGATATGCAACAGACAAGTTGCTCGACTTATTGAAACAAAATCAGGGACTCTTAATGCCGGTAACGTCCGACTGTAGCCTTTCGGAGGTCTGATCTGCTACGTACTTAATTGCAAATCTAGCTTGTTTTCTGACTACCCTACATAGCTTATCTTGGCAGCAGTTGATGCTAATGCCTTGCCCGATGCCAACTTGGGCAGCTTTCTGGCTGAGGTGAATCAAAAGCTGGCTGCCAGCTACGACCAAGAGCAGCTGGCTTTATTGCAGTACGAGCTGCATGGCGAACAAGATCAGGGAACGATGCTGAACATTGAGTTGGCCGGTGAGAAGCTGCAGCGATATGTGAGAAGTCTGCTGATCCGCGTGGCCAAATTCAAGCGCCTCCACTTGGGAGATGCCTCACAGCGTCGTCAGCTGCAGCGAATGCCACAATTGGGCTACAATGCACTGGACCGTGAGGAGTTGGACGAGATCAATAAATTGGCTGCTAACCTGAGCGATAGTGCACACAGAGTTAAGCTTTGTGCCTATCGGCAGCCAGAGAACTGCAGTTTGCACTTGATACCAGAGGTGCAGCAGTTGCTGGAACACACCCAGAATCCTGAGGAGATCGAATATTATTGGCAGGAATGGCGACGTGTCACGGGCATCTCCAAACACCAGCAGTTTGTGAGCTTCATGCAACTCTATGAGCAGGCGGGCAAACTGAATGGATTTCCCAATGCCGAGGACTATTGGTTTCATTCTCTCGAGCTAAGTGGCGAGCAGGCCATGAGGTTGCTCAATCAGCTGATGACTGAACTGCGTCCGCTCTTTCTCCAGTTCCATGCCCATGTGCGGGGTGCCTTGAGAAAGCGTTACGGAGAGCGTTTGGTGCCTCGGGGTAGACCCTATCCCCAGCAGCTGACGGAGATATTTGTGGGCAACGCTTTCAGAGCAGCTGAAGCTGATTGGCTCATGCATATGCCTTTTCCGGAGTTGGGGTTAGGCAATCTAACAGATGCTCTGCATCGACGTGGGTTGAGCACCACACAGCGGGTGTTCTGGAATGTGGCGGAGTACTATAGAGGGTTGGGACTATCGCAACTGGAAAGGTGAGTATCGATATTATTATTATTACCCTGCTACTTTTTATTCCATTCCTCATTAAAAATGGGTAAACAGGGTAAATAACTTTGGGCGAATGTTTTTAAAAGGCTGAAGGAGAAGTGGCAGACCCCACAAATTATATACATATATTCCAGATCGGGTAACAAACCATGTAGCCATTTCTGTCTTTCCGTCTGTTTGGATGAAAGCTGAGCTCTTTAAGCGCTATAGCGACAGTTTTGGGAATAAAGTTAGATGTATGCCATTCTCAGATTAGGTTTATTTCAAATGTTAGATGCCACGCCCTCTCTTCGTCCTAATTGCTAAAAACCGAATGACAAGCGTAATATTGAACTCAATTCAGAATATATACTCTCTATCGGTATATCCTGAGAACAGTATTGAAGTCGGCTAATAAACAATATTATCGATTTTGCAGCGATGTCATTAGAGCAATGTACGGACAGAAAAGTAAGAAGCATTGCTGCTGCGGTTCCTATATTTTATAAATAATTTTAAAACACATATGTATGTATATATTATATGAACGAGCGCGCAGCCCGAGCTGTGAGTGTGTCATGGTATAGACTATACATAATATACAGTAGGGTTTATTTGACTTTTATTATTATTTTTAGCACACTTTGGAGCTATGCTCAGCCCGTTAGCACACATAACGAGGATGAATGCTGGCATAAGTCCTGGGTATACCACACGCTGTCCATCAGTAACTTCAGCTACTGTCCCTTGACAGATGAGCAACGTTTCTTGAACATGTTTGAGGCACAGCTTCAGCTGCATTATGCGCGTGCTGCTGCCGTGCAGCCAACGCTGCTGAGGGAACAGCCCTTCCCTAATTTTGTGGAGGCTCTGGGCAAATGCTTCTCCTTGGCGGCGGAATCTCCACATTATCTGCGCAAGCTGGGGCTGCTGCAGGGTGTGCAGTGGTCTGGACTACCCGCTCGCCTCAATCGCTTGTATCTGCAGGGCATGAGAATTGTTTTTCTGCTGCCTGTGTTCTACGTGCTGGATCGCTTTAGGGTCGAGGTGCTCAACGGTCATATCAGAGCTGACGACAACGAAGCCTTTTGGCAGCTCACAGAGACCTATACAGGAGCTGCGCCAGCCAGCAGACGAAATAATTCACAGTTCGATGTACCAGCCAAGCTAATAATGGAGGTGGATGATCAATATTCCAGGTAAAGGTCAAACTTCAGAAATCTATGCCAAGTATATCTAATTCGTATCCCTTTTCAGTCTCTTCCTTAGCACCGTCTTGCAGCATCAACTGTACAAACACTTCTGCAACATCACTGGCCAGTTTGCGGAAACATCCGTCGATAAACCCTTGGATTTATGCGATCTCTCCGATCAGCGGCAGCTGGGAACAGTTCTATTAAAAGTCATGTCACTGGGTTCATCGGTACATTACAGCGAAGTCCTACAGCAGCTTGTGGGATCTTCAGAGCTAAGTATGGACGGACTGTTGACTTATTTTAAGCCACTGCAAGATTGGTTGACTCTGCACAATCAACAAAATGGCTATGAAGTGGGCTGGGAATAGTTTTATGGACTTTACCAGCTGAGCCTTAAAGTAGGCTTGTAACGACCAAGTCTGCATTGCCGCAACCACACACCCTGTCTCTCAATTGAGCCGGCTGAGCTCAGGGAAAATGGGCGTGGTCGTGTGTATGGCTGGGCTAATGATGTTACGAGATTAATACCGAGACAGGTATAGGACGACAAAAAAACGGAAATCAAACCAAAATGGTCAATCGGACGGACGAGAAATGATCAATAACCGGTTGATCGGAGAGCCAGATGTACTGCTCTCCTTCTTTACCCACCCGACCTTGTAGATGCAACACCTGATCGTGTGCATCTACCCATATTGCTGCTGCGCTACACCCTTGGTGCCTCTAAAATATCAAAAATTTAACACATTTTATGTTTTCATAACCTTATTCCAAACGTTTCAATATATTTGTTTCATTGTACTTAATTTTACAAACATTCATTGTTCATTTTAATCTGTCCACTTTTACTTATTGTTTTACGTTATTCGATTGTACAAAATGTTTTATTTCCTTACTTAATCGTTCAATGTATTGCTATTCGGTTATATGTATATCGTCTGTCACTGCCAATCCATACGTTTTAACTTTTAATTATTTATTAAATTCATTTTAATCTGTTTTCGTGTTTTCGTTTCAATTCATCGTTTAAATGTATCGTGTTGTGACCTGCGTACTAATTTTATTCTAGCATCAGCGTACTAAACTATCATAACAAATTATCGATAGCAAGAAAAAAAATACCAAAAACTACCAAAACATACGATCACACATCTTTAGCGTATGTATGTATGTATGCTATGTTCCTTATATGTATGTATATATATGTGTATTTTATATATTAATTTTAAGAAATACTAAATTAAATGCACATAATTATGCGCGTTGGCAAAGTTGTTTAATTATTTGTTTATGCCACTTACCCTTAGATCCGTTGGGGCCCCGACGAGATGCTAAAAGGATAAATAAAAATAGTAGCGGCCTAAACAATAAACAGCTCTGCCAATATTTAACCCTAATTAGCTAAACTTTATTTATTAACTTTAAATTAATTAACATTTAATATAGATTTTCTTTCTTTTATTTAGTTGCATTTGTTTCATACATTTTATATATCTGTGTATGTGTGTGTGTAGATATGTATTTGTGTGTGAATATGTGTGTGAATATGTATGTGAATATGTATTGGATTAACACAAAACAAAGCAAAGGGAAAAATGCAAATAAAAGAAGGCAAAATCAAAAATAAAAGCAAAAATAATAGGAAAAAGCAAATGAAAATAAAAAGCAAAAATAAAGGTAAAAATAAAAAAGGAAGGGATGAATGAAAATGAAATAAGCAAATAAAAATAAAAATAATAAAAATTCAAACTACTAGGGATTTAGGCGTGAGAATAAAATTATAAATCAAAAGAAAATAAAAATGTAAATTAATTACAGCTCATAGAGCACTAATTGCAATTATGCAATTTCTACATAAAAAGAAATTAGTAATAAAAATACAGGCAGGTTATTGCCAGAGCGCAACAGGTCTAAAAAGAACCCTTGCTGCGACTCTGGGCCGTCTAACGTGTATGTGTGTGTGTGTGCCACAGCGAGGCACCTCCACACTTATCCACGTGACGCGTGCGAAGATTTAGGCGGCGAGAAAAACAGCAACAGATGGGTGTGGCGAGACGTAGACCTCCTGAAGTCGGCGCCGCGAGCATTAGGCTCAAACGGGGCACAAGCTGCTGTCTCTGCAGTGCTGAGAAGGCTGCGTGGGCACAAACGCTGCTGTGCAACGAGCGGTTGCGTTGCGACGAGCGGTTGCGTTGCAACGAGCGGTTGCGTTGCAACGAGCGTCTGCTGTGCAACGAACGTCTGCTGTGCAACGAGCAGTGGAACCTGTGGAGGCACAACCGACTTTAATGAATTTATCACTGTTGGCACAACCATACTCACTCTGGGTTCGTTTCTTTTGTTTCGCCACAGGCGTGAAAGATACGCCACTGACAAAAATGTCGATGCCCGATCACACTAAAAATATAAACCACGTTAACCAATTAAGGTTGGGGCCAACAATAACCACAAGAGTCGAACTCACAATATTTTTTGCTGCCGTTGGGGAAATATCACACGCTGGAGTCTTCTCGGCACAGTGCAATAGCACAGGCAAGAAATATTGGCCGATTTATTTTCAAATCAATTGATAATTTGGTCGTCGCTAGATTTTGCGTACAACTCGCTTTGCATACTCGCCGGAAATGAAGCGTGAAAATTTCTGACAGTTCGCTGAGAGAACGAGAGAGGCAGAGAGAGAGCAGAACCTGATTGGCAGAGAGAGCGCAGAGTTGCAAACAGACCGATCGTGGTATTCCTGCTAACTTTGACGCAAAATGCCGCTGTTAACGCATACGCATAAATGCGCCTGTTAGCATATACGCAAAATTGCGTCGGGGCTGTTAGTTTTTAAAATGAAATTAACAACGCACCCTCACAGGCTACATAATATTTGAAACCTAAGTTAACAACAAAATGAATGGTAAACAAACAATTTTTACCAAATCTCTCAATTGTTTCTTCAATAAATTGGCTTTAAATAAATAAAATTCATTTTAATATGAACTCATCAAGTGGTTGCAAAAGTTTTTGAAACATTTTAGCACCAGCCTGAATGTAGGCAATGCAACATTTGCCAAGGTAAAGTTCTGTTCTGGCTTTGTTGAAAATTCAATCCAAATGCCGAAAAGTATGCAACACTACAACCAAAAATCCAGAAAAAAATTCTAAATATATAATAAAAAAAATAATTGTCTTGTTGCATACTTTCGAGCTAGCGATGATTACACAGGGAACAAATTTTTTTGAGTTACATACCCTGTAAAATGTTTTTGACAATAATACTGAAGCATTTCGGGGACTCTGATTTCAAAAATCGACTCCAAAAAATTATTTGTCCGTACGTTTTCCAGATATCGGGCGATATATATTTGATCGATCCCATTTGAAAAATGGGAAAAACAGGGTTAATAACTTTGTCAGAATGTATGTAACAGGCAGAAGGAGGCGTGGCAGACCCCACAAAGTATATATATTCTTGATCAGGGAGACGAGCTGAGTCGATTTAGCGATGTCCGTCTGTCTGTCCGTCTGTCTGTCTGTCTGTCTGTCCGTCTGTCTGTATGAACGCGTCGATTTCGGAAACTACAAAAGCTAGAGAAGCCGTATTGGTTGCTATAGATAGGTAGTTATCTTACGCAGATCAAGTTTATTTTCAAAATTGGATGCCACGCCCCCTTGACGCCCAAAAATCAATAAAACCCAAACAACCTCGTGTTTTTGAACATAAAAAGTTGAATAACAAGCGTTATATTCAGTATAGAAGGTTGTTATTTGGAACATAAGCTCTCTTGTATTATATTTAACTATCCTGAAAAGCGCATTGAAATCGGTCAAGAAACACAGGAGATATAAGCTTCACAATAGTTGAACTTAAAAGTTCAACAACAAGCGTAATATGAATATTAGAATGTTGTTAATGTTGAATATATACTCTCTTATATTATATTTAACTGTCCTGAAAAGCGCATTGAAATCGGTTTATAAACAAAGGAGATATAAGCTTCCTAATATTGCATGTGTCACAACCAAGCGCAGCCGCTATACGTGTGGGAATAGCGTGCAAGAGGGACAGCAATAGCAAGCATGTTGCTTGGCGCTTGAATTGTGCGTGTGTTTGAATATTTGACGTTAGTTAGTTAAATAGCAAGCGTAATATTCAACATAGAATGTTGTAATTTGGAACACAAACTCTCTTCTATTTTATTTAACTATCTCGAAAAGCGCATTGAAATCGGTTAATGAACACAAAATATAAATAAATTAAATTATATGTAAAATATTTAAATACATTTTTTTACTGTATTTGCGAGCGCGCAGCGCGAGCTTTGGCACAGGGTATAAGACAGTCGGGCCCGTCCGACTGATCTGCTCCGCCCATTCTGGTTTTTTAATGGTAGGTGCATTTAAACTACCATAACGTCGCGACGCGTCGGAACTACGAAACCGATCATCGTGAATTAGGGTTCAAATGAAAGATTAAAGATGCCTCCCTATATTTTTAATACATTGTAAGAAGATTGGACACATAGTTTCCTTCCTACATGAAAACTACTGCTCTTGCAATCAGATTTCTTGAACATTTTTCAACCAAAAATGCAGTAAAATAATCTAAATATGAAATAAAAAAAATTGGCTGCCTTATGTGCAAATTCACATAATTATTAACAAATTTAGCAAATCTCAATAGTTTCCTTTCATAAATTAGTTGTAAATATAATTTCATATTATTCATTTAGAATATAAAATCATATAAATAATATAAAATATCAATTTTTTGTATAAGTTTTTCTAAGATTATTGAAGTTGTGCCTGGATTCACAAATTTCATTAGAATATATAAAAAATATATTTAGTTTTATTAAATAAATATTTAATATTCAAATAAATAATTATATGTATACTAAATTGAAAGTGTTTCAAATGGTAACATAATTGAATTACGTAAGCTACGTATATGTATCTTATTAGGTGATTTGCAGTGCAAATTATGAGTAGGAAAAGTCGAATGACTAAAATTAGCAATCAGTAGCACATTGAACTCTAACCAAACTAATTAAAATCACTTTTCAGTAAGTGCTAACTATTAATTTGTGCATGAAGCACAGCAATAATTAGTAAAAATTACTTTTAAAACATGCGGAAAGAATCCAAGTAGAAAGATAATACGTATTTGTATTCATAGGCGAGACACGGTAATTAACATTGCAAGTCATTAAGATGAGTCTGAGAGGTGCATCTATATAGCACTGCAAATAGTTGAAACTAATTAATATTATTGCTTGGGAGTAACACAAATTATTCATTGATAGCTCAATTAGTTACAGAAACTTCAAATTCAATTTTCCCACGGTCTTAGGTACTTAGGGTTCTATATATATTCTGTAGTAGGTGTAGCCAACTCATGTGGACGTGACCTTGACTTTCAGTTGCTTTTTAAAATATATATACAAGTCGAAAAACTGCGGGATCGGTTGCATATAGTAGTATGTTAAGTACACACAGTATTTGTTATATTACCTCAACCACATCTGAGAGCTAGCGCTAATTTATGAGCTCATTTCCGAGATTCAAAACCTTTACTGAATCCAGAACTAATTACAGGCTGAATCATTCACAGCGCTTGGTGGGGCAATCAAACCATCAATCAGATCGCCACAAGTGTGTGATACACTTAAAACTTTATCTATATTGTGTAAATCAAAATTAATATTTTTTAAATTTATATCGAAATAATTTATGTACAAATGTAACAAGCAAAAGAAGGCGTGGCAGACCCCACAAAGTACATATATATAATCCTGATCAGCACCACGATCGCTAATTAAAGATTATTCAGAATATATGCATATATATAAATATATATACATTTGAAATATCGGGTATTCCACAGTCAGGCGCGTCCGTTTGATCGGTTTTGCTTATGCTGGTTTTAATCTGAATACCGATCTTAATCTTATTTGGTGCTCTATTAGTTAATTACAAATAATTGAATGATATTTAAAATTTTATTGTGACTAATCGATTATTCTTAATGGCCAGTTATTAGTTTATCTATATATGATTCATTATCAAAACTTATTAATGAGCTTCATATGATGCTAAAATATTTTTCCAAGTGTAGATGCATATGCCTGCAGTTAGCACCTTATAAATAGATCTCACTCTATCTTTCTTTCTTTATACCCAGATATCTGATCTTAGCTGACATTCATTAATTGTTCCCCCTTATTCGTACTACCGCCCCGCCCCCCTTTTCGAATCGTTTGACATGAGTCAAAAGCATTTTTCACATGTGGCTAGGTCAAGAGTGACTACAACAAGCATTCCACAGACCCCACAGACATCTTGGGAGCAGTTGAGACACGTTCAGTGCGGGTGAGGGTGAGGATGAGGGTGAGGGTGCGGGTGCTTTGCATCGCTGTTGAACGCATGCGCAGCAGCAGCAGCAGCAGTCATAGCGACAGCGACGCCAGCTGCGACTGTGACCGCGACCGCGACAGCGCTTGACGCTGGCGCATTAGGAAAATTAGTGTGCAAAATCATTGAAGCATTTTACGAGCTGTTTTAACTGCGATATAATACTTAGTCAGACATCAATTTAATAGGAAAATGCTGCAAAAATAAATGCAGTTGCATCTTCAATTTTGTTTATGATGATACAAATTAATTTCTACAAGAGTTTTTACAATAAAACCAGTAAGGATGAAGCCGATCAGTCGGACGCGCCGGACTGTAGAATATAATTTATACGAAGAGTATCAACAATGTTTGTTCTTACCCTTTGCGAGCGAAATAAAATATTGTTTCTCTAATGCCTTTTGTAATTATTAACCGATTTTATTGCGCTTTTCAAGGTAGATAAATATAATAGAAAAGATTATATGTTTTATTACATATATATTACGCATGTTATTCGGCTTTTATCGATGAGTGAGTAAAAGGGGGATAGTATTCAACATTTGAAATAAAACTGATCTGCTTATGGCTGATCAAGAATATATGTATTTAGTTGGTGGGCTCCGCCACGCCTTCTTCTGAATGTAACATACGTTTTAGTTATTAACCCATTCAATGGACACAGGGTATACAAATGTATTAAAAATTCACTTAAATTTTTAAAAACAATTTTCTGGTCATAACAGAAGCAATAGCAAATCAATTTTTTTTGTATTTTAAATTTCGAAAGTAATTAATTTTAGAATAATGCATTTATTTGACGATTTAAATTTTATTGACATTTAAAAAAATATTGATATATAAATTAAGGTGATTTCAAATAAGCTAAAATATCAATTATTGATATATAATAAACTCTTTATAGCTATTATACTAGAAATAGAATAATAAAATAATTATGAATAAATATTGATTTATTGTTCTGAGTTGTCTTAACCATGCTGCAAATTAACTCACTCCAAACTGGCGACATATTCATTGTATTCATGAGTGTATTCACTCTGTAAATGAGTGTTTTGCTGCGACTTTCTCACCGTCACAATTGTTATGCGGTTTTGCTTTTTACTGATTAGTAGTTGAGTGAGTATAAGATTTACAGACATTCATACCCTCACCCTCCCTTATAATTGCAAACATGCAAAACATTTACACACGCACACACACACACAACTACACTCACACACACATGCATACATATGTATGCTGCTATTGTTATTCCCAGGCTTATGGCTGATTTCAGGTGTAGTTTTTGCTGTCGTTAACAGCGACGTCAGCGTCGGCAGAGGACGCCGGCAGAGAGCTCTGAGTGCTAATTGTGATTATCTCACATATAGCATATAGAAACATCGGGGATTACGTCGACTGCGGCAGAGGCGGCGACTGCGACAGCGACGCGAAATTTGAATTCATTTTCGAGTACAACAAAACTCAGAAAAAAGTCACATAAAGTAATTTCGAAAGATTCTTACACTCAGTTAGTAGAGTTTTAGACGTGTTGCGTGACGTTACGTGGGTGTACGGTGGACTCCGGAAAGTTAAATAGCACTACGGTTAAATTGTAAAAACTGAAAGTGTTTGGAGCAATGGAATATGTTAAAAGAGACTGATACCGAAAGCAAGCAAATCTTTATCAGATCTTAATGTAAAGTTCACAAAGTGAAGTCAGATAAAACTTTGATCAAAGTGAAAACCTTGAGAATTAATATAAATGAAATACAAAGAAAATAAATAAGAAAGCTATTTTTGTGAACGTGAGGATGGTATAAAAGTTCGACCAAGTATACCTCCAATTTCTTCTCTCTAAAAATAATTTTGGAAGCTTGAAACCTTAAAAAGTTTATGTGTATAAATTCACTAAACAAGAATTTTTCAAAAAGTGAAATCAAAGCCCATTTTCTTAACAAATAAAAGGAAAACCCAAAGACAGCTTGAGTTGTCTACTTTGTATACAAATCTTTTATATCCCCAACTCCCTTTTCGTCTATTAATAATTATAAATATCGTGTGTGGTTGTGTTTTGTGGAGTGCTTAATTTAATGCACATAGAGCTGTAATTAAAATTGTTAATTGTTTGTGAAAGATTTTAATAGGCGGCGTAACTTGACCTTGACAGTGTTAAAACCAACACAATAATATAAAATAGATCTTGTTGTTGGATAAACAAAATGTGGCACAATCATATCATAATTGTCATAGCCTTCGCTGTATGGAGTCGAAGCCACGCGAATCCCCAGCTCAATTTACCCACGCCACAGCCGGAGATCTTCTACAATGGATATACGCCCAATCAGGCAACCACGCCCGCTCAACTAAGGGCCGACCGTGATCGCGATCAGCGTTATGGTCCACCCTATTCGGATGTCGGAGGCAGAAACACAGGTAGCAGTAGCAGTGTCAGTAGCACTGATGATGGATTAGATGACTTTAGGGTGAGTGTCCACTCATGAATATTGAAATCTTTTAATAGACCACGATCGATCTCATTTGTAGTACGGTCAGACGTATGACGAGCGAATGCGTTTGGGTTACGCCTATCCGACGCCACGTGTAAACTTTACTGATCGCAACGATGATTCACCCTTCAGCGGAAGAGATACTAATCGATATGCCAATCACAATTATGGATCCACATCTACTACCGATCGTAACTTCAATGATCTCAACAATAATCCTTACGGCAGACAGAATGATCAGTACAATTATAATAATAATCCAAATGTGGAATTTGTGGGTGTCAACAATCGCAACCGCTTCGAAAATCCCTATCTGTCCAACCAGGATCGATTCAATCTAAATCAAGAGCAGCTGGCACGTCAACGCTATCAACAGGATCGTCGTTATCAACAGGAGCTGGAGAAATTGCGTAATCTGCTGGTCGAAACCGATCAAAAGGGCTCTCAGGAGTGCACTGCGAATGTGGCAGCTCAGTGGAATTTCGAGACAAATGTTAACGATTTTACACAGACGGAAGCGGTGAGTAGTTGGATTATTGTAACTTCGGGTAATACCCTTGAAAACTTCTTATTTTTGTTTGTGTTTTATTGTAATTGCAATTGCAATCGCAATTGTAATTTGAATTGAAATTGTGGTAGCTCGGCACGCGATGTAAGCATGGAGCGTGTTCTCAGGCTGATGCGATTAGACTCGTATGCAGCTTGACGATTCTCTTGGCATGGCCAGATAAACACAACAAACACAGACATCTTTACACTCACATATAGTCAAAACATAGTCATGCTATCAAGGTCGTTTCCCAGGCAGACATGCCAATGTCAAAGTGCTGTGCTCAGAGAGTTTCGGGTTTACGAACCATTCGAGTATAGATTTTTCTGTCAAAAGAATGTTATTCAAATGCTTAAAGTATACAGATAATACTAAATAAGAAAGATGTTTAGAGCGAACATATTTCAAGTGAATCTTTATATTATAAAAGTACTTTAAATAGAATAAACTTTATTAAATTAATCATTTGGCTATAAGTAATACAATTTGAAACCATGAAGTTGATTTCTGGTGTCACTAAAGACCTTCAATGGTCTATTTAGATCACCTTTTTGGTGTTCGTCGGTCTAACTTAACCTACCCTATATGCAATTTATTTTTAGATCAATAAAATCTTCAAATTATTAGCTTAAATGCGTCAAAATTTTCAGATAAAAGTAATTAAATTTATAAGAAATATTAATATTATAAGATTATGTTTAGTATCTCTTTATAAAAATGTAAATGTAAATGTAAAGTAAAGTAGTTTTAGCAAGAGTGCTAGATGCATTAGAGGTAGAACCTTTTAGGTATAAATTTAAAAATTAATATCGATCTAATTCTTATTAACAAGATTTGTTTATGTTACATTTCATTTATGTTCATTGCTGTTTTAACATTTTTAATTTGTCTTATTAAAAATTTATTACTCTAATCCACCCACAGCTAAATGCCCAGCAGCGTTATGTGGAATTTCAGCGTATAACCGCCGAACAATCGAAACATATTAACAAAGATCTAATATTCGACCGTAGACTCTTCAGACAGCTAATGCTACAGTCTGAGGTGGGACCCAACGCCCTGCCCATTGATGTTTTGGATAGAGTAAGTTGAAGTTCCTTAAACCAAAACTTAAAAACTAAATTATATTTTGGCCAACAGTACAATCGTTTACTGAACGAAATGCTGTTTCTGTATAACGATGCCAGTATCTGCGCCTATCAGCAGCCATTCCAGTGCGACTTGCACTATATACCCCATTTGAAGGACATTATGGCCAAGAGCAGAGACTGGGATGAACTGCAGCACACCTGGGTGGAGTATCACCGGAAGGCGGGGCGTGGCATGCGCGATGACTACGAACAGCTGATTGATGTTATGCAAGAGGTGGCCTATGTGAACAGTGAGTGAATCTGAAATATCGAGGCTTTATGCAGGCTATAGCGTTTTATTGCTCTTGCAGATGTTACTAATGGCGGCGAGTACTGGTATTTGGCCTACGAATCGGGCAACTTTCGCCAGGATATGGACATAGTTTGGGAACAGATACGTCCGCTTTATGAGAGTCTGCATTCGTATGTGCGTCGCAAGTTACGGGATTACTACGGACCCGATCGCATTAATCGCATTGCACCCATTCCCTCCCATATACTGGGCAATATGTATGGACAGTCCTGGTCGAATGTGCTGGACATAGTAATACCCTATCCGGGTCGCAAGCTCATTGATGTCACGCCCCGCATGGTGGAACAGGGTTATACGCCACTGCTAATGTTCCAGCTGGCCGAGGAGTTCTTTACCTCCATTAATATGTCGGCTGTGGGTCCAGATTTCTATAGGAATTCCGTATTCGAACAGCCTCTGGATCGTCGCGTGCTCTGCGAACCCTCCGCCTGGGACTTTTGCAATCGCCACGATTTTCGCGTCAAAATCTGCACGGATATCAATCAAAGAAGTTTGATTAGCGTGCATCACGAGATGGCGCATATACAATATTTTCTGCAGTACCGCCATCTTCCAAAAATCTTCCGCAATGGCGCCAATCCCGCCTTCCATCAGGCCGTGGGCGATGCGATTGGCCTGGCGGTATCTACACCCAAACATTTGCAGACTTTGGGCTTATTACAGCGTTCGCTGGATGAGTCCAGCTATGATATTAACTATTTGTTCACCATGGCTATTGATAAGGTGAGTAAATGAATAAAATATTACATTATATAATTTTATCATTTATCTATATAATTTATTTTTTAGGTGGCATTTCTACCCTTTGCCTTGTCCTTGGATAACTGGCGCTATGACATCTTCAGCGGAAATGTGAATAAGCGAATTATGAACTGTCATTATTGGAATTTAAGGTGCAATCGACTTGTGTTTTAATCGATAACCTGTATTTAATGAAGATTTCAAATTGTAGGGAACGTTATGCGGGCATAAAGCCGCCAGTCTTACGCTCTGAGCAGGACTTCGATTTGGGTGCCAAGTATCATATACCCGCAAATATACCCTATATTAAGTGAGTACAGACTTTGATTTCAAATTTCAAACATAATATTAATTCGATATAAATTTCTTCAATATATTCAATTCATATTATATACAGTGCTAATTTTTTTATTGCAATTTTTCCCATTTTATAGTTGCTTTAATGCATGTCAACTTTGTATTCACCTGATAATTATTTAAAGAAACTGTATTTGCTCTACGCACATTGTTTCTTTGTTTTTCGCTCCACTCTTTGTAAGCCACTGATTGATTACATGTTGCATTACCACATGAAATTGTTACTCTTATCTAATTTGAACACATAACGCAAATGCAGGCAATTAAAAAGCAAATATACAAAAGCTAGTTATTAATTTTGCTATTTTCGATTACAATTTTACACACAAACACACACACAGCTACACACTCACACTCATAGTCATTTCAAGTATTTTCCGTCAAATTGGCGTCGATTACGCGTCGTAATATTCGTATAGCTGAGAGACCCCGAAACAGCAAACTGGCCGCAACGTTGGCCCACTGACTACGGTAGATACATATAATAGCCAAGCCATTAGATCGGACAGACGGACAGACGGACGGACATTTGCACACACGAAAGAAGAAAATGAAACAGAAAACTTGCATGTTCAAGATATTTCCCGCATTCACTTTCCACTCGACTTACCGGGCGACTGGTTCGCTTTGGCTCTGACATCATTTAAATAAGCCAAACCAAACACAAATGTTACGAATTAAGCTATACATACATATGTATGCATATGAATCTGTAGGCTACGAGTGCTTTGCCCAACTGACCCATTAATCCAAAGAAGATTTGATCAAGGAAAATAACCAATTTTATGCACAAAACAATTTAAAAATCTAAGAACAAATACAAAAATTTATTAATGAAATATGTAAAGTTATTTTCCATATTCATTAACAAGAAATAAAATATGTAAGCAATTCGCTTTATAAATAAAATATTTAGTGAAGGGTATAACTTGAGGCAACCTATTTCACTAACGAATTTAGGAATTTAAAAATCAATCTAATTTGAAAATCAACAATTTTATTCTTATTCAATAAATAATTTTCTTTTTATTTTAACTAAACAAGTAATTTGCAATACTTTTTGAGGCAACATTTGCTTCAAAATTATAAATTATTCGATTTAATTTGCATCCTTTGAATTTAAATCAATTAGCAATATTTTAATTAAGAACAAATTGTAACGAGAATAAAAGCTAATAATTTTATATATTCTTAAAGATACATTTACGCAAATATTTGTAGAGCATAATCTATATCTTACTGAATTATCTTAAAATTTTTTGTGATGTTTAACGACTAACTTAGTTAACCCTTCAGATTTAATTTGAATCAGACTTAATTTCTCACTAATGAAACGTCTGCCAGCAGCTTGTTTAAGTTAGTTCCAAAACGCTGCTTATGGCTCATTTACTAATTCGATTGTATCAAAAACACACATTTTTCCGACGAATGCAAATTTTTGTGTCAACCACAAAAAACTATGGGGCTCAGTGGAGCAATGGCATACCGCACCAGCTGAAAATGGCGGTGTCAATGACTTGGCCATTAAGGCTGACCATGCTGACCAGTTGTGACAATGTTGTTAGTACTATTATAATATGTTTCTCTTTCCATTTTGTTTGGTTTTGTTGTGTTGGGGCTTTGGCTTTTCATTCGCAACTCTTTGCCTGCAGTTTCTGTTTTTTCCCTCGCTCTTTTTCCATTTTGGTCATTTAGTTGTCTGTTTAAAATGTAAGACGGGTCTTTTGAGCGTTATGACAGCCAGAGTGGGGCACAGGGTATTGCATAATGTAACGGTTAAACCACAAATGGATTGTGGTTGTCTCCAGCGGTTTGAGTTCTTTCAAGGTGTAGTGCAAAACTATTGGGAAATTGTGTTAAAAGACTTGCCAATAAATCATATTTAAATCTCTCTCTCTCTCTCTCTCTCTCTTTTAATAACAGTTTAAGCCGACTTTTAATTAACCGGTGGGGCAAGTCGGGGGGCCGTTAGCCGGAGTTTTATGGACCATCCATTCTATTCGAGTTGGCATTGCAACACTTGAAACGTATCTATTGTGTGTGTTGATTATTTATTGCATAATCCATAAACTGCAAATGCTACAGTTACATAAACAAAGCCAACTGAAATCAAACCACACACCAATCCAAACTGAACCAAGCAGAGAGTTAGCCTAGATATGGTAATAAAACCCAGAGCTACAGCCAGAGACAGACCCAGAGTCAAAATCGCCGTTAGAGAGCTAAAGCCAGAGCTAGATTTGAGGCAAAGTCCGAGCTTAGAGCTTTAAACATTGAACACTTTTCATTTCGTTTCACAACAACACGTTTTGGTTGTGCCGCAGCTCCTTCTGCTCTTGTGGCCTGTCCCACCGGTCCGGTCTCGAAAATATCGGTTAGCAGCACATGTCCTACAAACCGACTAAGGCAAAAACGTGATAAATCCATGCCCCACTTACGCGGATACTAGACCCGCACTGAAATTGCAGCAACGCTTCAATGAAGCCGAAATGCAAATTGAAACCTAATCTTTATGCTCCCCAACCAAACATAGACAGACAAGCCGCCAGGCAATTCACAAACAGCAACAACGTTGAGCTTACTTGATTATAGCATACCCTGTAAATGCAGGAAGAGGCAGCGTGAGTTGTACATAAAATATCCGGACTGTGAACTAACCTAAAATGTTTTCTAAAAACTTATATTAGAACAATTTTAAGAGTG
>JAWNNJ010002388.1:0-21528 GCA_035045125.1 Hypselothyrea guttata
TGATATTTTCCATGCGCGATTTATACAAATAAAAAAGGATGAAAAAAGGATAGATTAAAATAAAAAAGGCATTTTTTCCGGATAGGGGACGTTTTAAAATTTGTGCGGATAGATTGGTTTAAAAAAGGACAGATCTGTCCTGAAAAAGGACAAAATGGCAACACTGGTTCTATGGGAGCTATAGGATATAGTCGGCCGATGTGGCCAATTTTTTTATAGCATATTTAAATTATTTTTTTAGATTTTTGGTGAAAATTTCATAACGATACCTCTACTAGAAGTATTTATGGCCGCAATTGTGCACTCGCAAGCAGCGCAGCCAGCGCAGGCAGCGCAGTCGCGATTTTTTACGCTCAGCCCGGCAAGACCGTCTGTAGACGGTAAAAAGTTTTTTCCACCTGGCTGGCGTTCTAATCAATATTTTGGGATGAAATTCAAAACTTAAGCTTTTGTCGACAATATTTACCACCAAAAAAAATCCCAACTTCGTACGACCATTATTTCGATTTTGCCCGTTAGAGGGTTAAGCAAATTGTGGGCGAATATTACTTTCCAAACATGACCAGATTAGCGAACGAAGTGGCTCTGAATTTCAAGATCTGTGCAAAATCCAAGTATGATAGGCACCCGAGCAAACAACCCCTGGGTGAAACGCCAATCCCCTCATTTACAGGCGAACTTCTTCATGTCGACATATATTCGACTAACAAAAGGTTTTTTCTCACCTGTTTAGATAAGTTTTCAAAATTCGCGGTGGTACAACCAATAGCATCGCGAACAATTGAAGACGTAAAGGTTGCGCTCTTGTAATTAATGAATATCTTCCCATTCGCTAGGTCCATATACTGTGACAATGAAGCCTCACTGAACTCAGAAACCATTCGAACGTTGTTGTCAAACCACTTCGATGTTTCTATAAGTAACTCGCCCCCTCTACATAGTACATCCAACGGGCAGGTAGAGCGTTTCCACTCCACGCTGAGTGAAGTAGCAAGAGGTCTAGGGATTCACAACAGTAACGCCAACACGGTCGAACTTATTTTAAGAGCCACAGTACTGTACAACGGAACTATTCATTCCGTGACAAATAGGAGACCCATTGACATACTTCATTCGGCTACAGCCGAATTACAGCAAGCCGTTAGGAACAAGTTGCAGAAAGCGCAACTGGTTCAACGTAGTAGGGTTAATGAAAATAGACAAGGAAGAACGTTCAATGTAGGAGATAAGGTCCTGGTAAAAAACAACAAAAGGCTTGGCAACAAGCTTACTCCCCTTTATGTTGAGGAAAAAGTCGAAGCGGACTTGGGGACATCGGTCCTAATTAAGGGGAGGGTAGTCCATAAGGACAATATCAAATAAGATCCTTACCGTTCCATAAGCACTTTCTTACCCCAGCTTCATTCTATTTTCAGGAAGCCTCTTATTCTACTCTGTATAGCATTAGTTCACGCTCGGATTTCGGACTATTCACATTCAGAATACATTCCGATTGTGGATGGGAATGTGGTCATTTGGGAACAATATGGGTACTTAAGACACACCGTTAACTTGTCTGAGTACTCGTCCATGCTTAGGGAAACTAGTGAGCTAACAAACTTATTCCCCCGGTCACCACCCCGGAAGCTATTAGATACAGATACGCAGCACATAAAAACACTGTTGTCCGCATTAAGAGTCCACCATAGAAACGCGAGGAGTTTAGATTTCATTGGCTCCGCATTAAAAGTAGTGGCAGGGACTCCAGACGCGAGGGACTTAGAGCAGATCCGATCAATAGAGAGCCGGTTAATAGATTCTAACAACAGACAGATCGTTATTAATTCAGAAACGCAAAATCAAATCAATAATTTAACAAACGCCGTTAACGAGCTTTTAAAACATAGTAAAAAAATAGAAATGGACACAAGCCACTTATTTGAACTCCTTTTAACAAGAAACAGAATATTAATTACTGAAATAAATAACTTACTTTTAACCATTGCGCTTGCTAAACTAAATACCATAAATTCGGCCATCATTAACCACGAAGACATTAAAGACATATTGATCGATCAGCCCATAGAAGTCTCTGTATCTAGTATCTTAGAAGTTTCTAAAATTAAAGTCTTGCAGTCTGAAGACGAGATCCATTTTATAATCAGTTATCCTAAGATTAAATTTTTATGTAAGAAAGTTACTATATTTCCGGTGGCACACCACGGCAGAGTGATACAACTTCCCGACCATGACAACACTGTGGCCGAATGCGACACCAAAGTTGTGGCGGTCATCAATTGCGCAGCATCGACAACAACAACGTTCTGCAGGTTAGCAGACAACACCACCTGCGCCCAGCAACTCCATTCAGGAGAGACGGCCTATTGCAGAACACAGCCCAGCCATCTGAGCACCGTCATGATCATCGAAGACGGGATAATCGTCGTCAACGACAGCCCAGCAAGGGTAAGCACGGATGGCATGGCAGAACTACAAGTTAACGGCACGTTTTTATTAACGTTCGAGTCGACGGCTACGATAAATGGGACGCAGTACATCAACCGGAATAATATACCGAGGCGATCCCCAGGTGTAGCGATGTCACGCTTATTGAACATCACTGGACATGACGGTCTATTAAGCATGCCATTTCTACACCGATTAAGCTCTAGCAATCTGGACTACATCGAAAAACTCAGAGATGAAGTCGCTAGGAAGTCGATGACAACAGAGAAAGGTTAGAGAAGCGCAACAGCTAACCGAGATCATCGCAAACATTGGCATAGCCGCGGACGGCAACGTCTTAAGAGGGGGAGTAGTTAACCAGTAACTACGGGCCCCCGCCCGCTATGTGTTTATGTTGCACTCTTTTGAGATATAAGCACATTCGTGAACAGCGCAGCTCACTCCCGCCGTTGTGTTTGCTTTGCTACATTGTCAGCATTGCATAAACAATAGTCAGTGACCACAGCGCTAGCGGGCGTAACACGATGCCTTGCACATGTTGCAAGGTCAGCATTTCTGCCGTTCTGCCAGCCGCTCTGCCAGTCGCTCTGCCAGCCGGATTTAGGTTCAGATATAAGTTGAATTTACAATATAAGTCAGTTCTTGTACCAACGCTTGGAAATAAAGCACATTTACTCCGGCACGCTGCCGTTAAACCAATTGTTATATTATTATCAATACGTTGCTGAGCCACAAGGCCAGCAAATAGCGAAGCGAGTGAAGTCAAACTCGACATCGTAGTCTTCATAAGAAGACTCTCCGGACATCTGCCGGACAGACTCTACATAACTTATATACTTTGTGGGGTCTACCACGCTTCCTTTTGGGTGTTACATACATCTGTCATTTGCACTAAATTAATAGACCCTTTTACTTTTTTAAAGTACAGGGTCTAAAAATAAAATAAATATCTATAATTAAACATAATTCTTTTGATAATGGACCGATTTATTTGAAGTTTGCAGATATTAATCATCTCCACAGTTCGTAGAAAAAAGAATTTATTTAGATAGATTTATATGTCTTAAATTGGTCAATGTATTATATTTATGGCCATTGCTCGCGGTAGTGGCGTGGCATCAAAAATGTAAATAAACTTGTTCTGCATATGGTACACACCTTTCAAAAATGACCAAAACGGCTGCTCTAGCTCTTATAATTGCTGAGATCGACTCGTTCATACAGACGGACAGACAGACAGGGCAAAATCAACTCAGCACGTCCTCCTGATCAAGAATATATATACTTTGTGGGGTCTACCACGCCTCCTTCTGCCTATACATACATCCTGACAAAGTTAATAACCCTGTATTTCCCATTTTTCAATGGATACAGGGTATAAAAATTGAGAAGATATTTGAAGCACCAAGGAGGAAACAAATGGTCAAATTCTTTGTTGTAAAATGTGGTAAACAATCTCTACTTAAAAAAAAATTAATTTAAAAGTTTTAAAGTTGGTATTGGACATCATATTAAGTGAATAATATATTGGAAGAAAGTTAAACCTGTACAACAACAACCTACTAGGCGCATTCCAATAACATTGGAAGAAAAACCAGAATGGGCGGAGCAGATCAGTCGGACGGGCCCGACTGTCTTATACCCTGTGCCACAGCTCGCGCAGCAGGCTCGCAAATACAGTTTATAATTTAAATATTTTAAATATAATTTTATTTATTTATAAAGAATAGTATGGGCGCGCTTCGTTTCGTTTATATCTTGTGTGTTTATTAACCAATTTCAATGCGCTTTTCAAGATAGTTAAATATAATAGAAGAGAGCTTATGTTTCAAATATCAACATTCTATGTTCAATATTACGCTTGCTGTTTAACTTTGTATATTCAAATGTTCTCACAATAGCACAATTGCCCAGCAGCGTGCTTGGTATCGCCATCTCGCTCGCACACTATTTCCAAGCGTAAGGCGGCTTAGCTGCAACGGCGTGTGCATGCAGTATTACGTCGCTTATATCTCCTTTGTTTATTAACCGATTTCAATGCGCTTTTCAGGACAGTTAAATATAATACAAGAGAATATATATTCAACAATAACAACATTCTATGATTAATATTACGCTTGTTTCTGAACTTTTAAGTTCAACTATTGTGAAGCTTATATCTCCTGTGTTTCTTAACTGATTTCAATGCGCTTTTCAGGATAGTTATATATTATAAAAGGGAGCTTATGTTCCAAATAACAACATTCTATGTTTAATATTACGCTTGTTATTCAACTTTTTATGTTTAAAAACCCGAGGTTGTTTGGGTTTTATTGATTTTTGGGCGTCAAGAGGGCGTGGCATCCAATTTTCGAAGTAAACTTGATCTGCGTAAGATAGCTACCTATCTATAGCAACCAAAACGGAATCTCTAGCTTTTGTAGTTGCTGAGATCGACGCGTTCATACAGACAGACAGACAGACAGACAGACAGACAGACGGACAGACAGACAGACGGACATCGCTAAATCGACTCAGCTCGTCTCCCTGATCAAGAATATATATACTTTGTGGGGTCTGCCACGCCTCCTTCTGCCTGTTACATACATTCTGACAAAGTTATTAACCCTGTTTTCCCATTTTTCAATGGGCACAGGGTATAATAAAGAAACATTATTGCAGGCTTCACTTTGCTCGCCTCTGGCAGCGAGTTTTCGTATTCCTTTGAATTGCGCTATTTCGTATGTCACTTACGTCTTTTTCGCGGGCACAGCGCAGCTCGTGTGATGGTTACGTCTTAATTGACAGGCTGATATCTCAGTAAATACGTAAGATAAAATTATGAAATTTTTTGTGTGGATGAGTTGGGTGATTATGAACATAATTGCATCAAAAACCGAAAATCGAAAAAATGTTGGTTACGTCTTTTTCGCGGGAAGGGTTCGATATACCCTTATACTCTTATACCCTGTGCCGCAGCTCGCGCTGCGCGCTCGCACATACGGTATAGTATAATTTAAACATAATTTAATTTATTTATAAACAATAGTACAACAATAATTGGGCGCACTTCCACAGGGCGATCGAAAGAAGCGCACAAATCGGTCTAACAATTGGCTATCGGCAGCGCCTATCGAAAGGTGCATATTGTGAATGGTAAAATAGGCGCCAAATTTGCAAAGTTCAAATGTGCACATTTATTATGATTTATAATGATTAATATGCCTTTTATTCAAAATAGTTTGTTATTATTAAGCTAAGTACACACGATGCAAGTAATTTGCAGCAAGTTGGTTGCTGCAATGAAATTTGCACGTGTGAACACGAGTGAAACTAATTTGCTGCAAATAAATAACTTGCTTAAACTGCTTGCAGCAATTTTTTTTTGCTTGTCGTGTGTACACATTGCACAGTGGATCCGTCAGAGGCCAAAAATAAAAAAATTGATGTCGTAGGATTTAAACAAAATGTAAACAAATTGTCTCTTAAAAGTCCAAGCTTCTCAATGGCATACCGGATTTTTCTGAAAATCTAACGGTACTTTCAAAAAATAGCATTGCAAACATAAACAAGTGTTCAATTTTGCAACGCAACTGCGCTCAGAACGTTTTTTCTCTTATCAAGTCGCTCTTTAAAGAGATCACACGTTGGCTACAGTGCTCCGAATTTAATTATTTAAAATGCATTTTGAAATTGAAGGACTTTACTTTAAATCGAGTTATGAATAATTAACTTTCCTGTTTAAGTTTTTTCATAAAACTAATTTTGTCGAATAACCCTTTTTTGTGTATTTTTTGAATGTCTATTTTATGTTTAGTTAAAGTTTTAGTTATGTTGCTAGTAAAAGCGGAAAATGGTTTGTATGTCATTGTGTTTGTCTGACTTTTAACTTGTTAAATGTTATAAAATTAGCTGCAGAAATTTGCAGATGTGTGCTTACTAGTCAATATACTAACGCAGTCAAAGCTGACTCTTTGCCAATTGTAGTGTTGTGCTGTTGCTTTGTCTTCGTCTTTCGTGGTTTGTGTTTTTGCAAAAATATTTGTTTATAAATTAAGATTTCAATTTGTTTTTAATAATACTACCAAAAAAAATAATAAAATATAAAAATATTCGGCAGTTTCCCTTTTAATTGATCAACACATGCAAGCAACGCATTCGCGATTTGTTTACGCTCAGCCCGGCATGACCCTTTGCAGGCGGTCAAAAGTTTTTTTCACCTGGCAAGCGTTCTAATTAATATTTTGAGATGCAATTTTAAAGTTTAGCTTTTGTAAACCATATTTACTTCCAAACAAAATCCCAACTTCGTACGACCATTATTTCGAGTTTGCGCGTTATAGGGTTCTATGGGAGCTATAGGATATAGTCAGCCGATGTTGCCAATTTTTTTATAATATATTTAGATTATTTTTTTAGATTTTTGGTGAAAATTTCATAACGATATCTCTACCAGAAGTATTTATGGCCGCGGCTCCATACAAGCGGATCCACTGTGCATTGGCTGCGTTCACGGCCGTTGCGCTCCATGGAGCGATTAACCGATAACGATTATTTTGCCGAAAATTGCAACCCTAAATGTGGCATAACTGTAAAATCTCGTGGAGCGCATGTAGCATAAAATTTTTGCGCTCCATTGGATAAAATTATCGCTCCATGCAGCGAACACAGCTGTTTAAATTTGAAAATGTAAAAATTTATCGAGTTATCGCTCCATGGAGCGCAACGGCCGTGAACGCAGCCATTGTTTTGTCGTTATTTTTGTTGCGTCAACTGCTTGCTTACTTGCATATGCTGCTTGCTTGCAGTCGCAGAGTTGCAGCAAGTAATATCGTATTTACACTGAGCGATATTGCTACATTATTATCTTTTTTGATTTAAATGCGCTTTTCAGTATAGTCACAAATTGTAAAATAAAATATAAATTTTCACCCATTTTTAATGGGTACATTTAAACATTTAATAAACAGCTGTTTGCTATCGGTATGCCACATTTTTGTATCGAAAATACTAAATTTGTACCGAAATACTAGTCAAGATACGGCCACACTTTCAGCATAATAGTCGAATCTTGGATTATTCGGCAGAATATTCTATTTCGTGATTCGGGCAACATGTATAAAAAGCAAAGTGCTTATCATGAAATTGCTAATCGCTTATTTGGTGGAATCGCAGGACGCATTACAGTGTCTTGTTTAGTTATGTAGTTTTGTACTTTTTCTAATAAAAAATTGAAACCACTGACCGACATGCGAAAAAAATTGTAAAAGTTTGATTCATCGCCATTTTTTAGCTCTTTTAAAAGGTTCTGATGCACTCCTTTTTCATCTCTTTTGGAAATCCACTCTTTCACCCAACACTTTCTTTTTTTGCAGACTCCAATCTTCTTAATTTTTTACGTTTAATTAAAGTTGCTAATATAGCAATAGCAGCAACTCTCGATTTTTGTGGCGACATAATATACACACGTTGTTAATAACAGGGAACTTCTAAGGCGCTCCAGCCTGCGGAGCTCCTTCATCACGTTGGTAGCAAAATTACAGGTTGCCTCCCAGAATTTTTCATCGTTTACCATGAGGTCCACCATATTTTGCTCAGAGACTATAGTACCCGCAGCTATCGACAGTTCGTACCTCTGTCGATCGAACCTCCCGCATCTGAAAAGGACGTGGCTTGCGTCTTCAGCAATCCCTTCTCCACACCACGTGCATTCCGGACTACTTTCGTGACCGAACCTATGGAGGTAGCTCCGAAAGCAGCCATGGCCGCTCAGTAATTGCGTGAGATGGAAACACACCTGACCGTGCTTCCTCTCAACCCACCTACGGACGTTCGGGATGAGGGTGTGCGTCCAACGTCCCTTGTGCGAAGCATCCCACTCCGTCTGCCAGCATGCCAAGCTAGCCTGCCTCGCAGCCTCCCTGTCGTTACTGCGTGGGTACGTTGGCTCCCGAATTGCCGATCGTATTTTCGCCGCTTCCACGGCAAGAAGCCTAATGGGGACCATCCCTGCGATGACAAGGGCGGCGTCGTCAGAGATGGTGCGGAATGCGCAGCACACCCTTATCGCACCCAGCCGGTATGCTGCGCATACACCACGTCTGTAGCTCGGAACATCCATAGCTTTGCTCCAGATTGGAGCAGCGTAAAGGATCGTAGATTTGGTGACCCCCATTAGGAGTTGTCTGCGTTGTTGCCTTGGGCCTCGGGTGTTGAGCAGAATTCTGCTTAATGCTGTTACGCAGTTTGCTGCTTTAGCGTGAACAAAGTCCAAGTGTTCGCGAAACGACAACCTGGTGTCCAGCATGACCCCTAGGTATCTGATGGCTCGTTTCGATCTGATCTGGGAGTTGACAACGGTTATAGTGGCGGTTTCCACAATCTTTCTGCTGCTGATGAGGACAGCTTCAGTTTTATGGGGAGCAAGCTCTAACCCAGCAGCGCTTATCCAACGGTGAACATCAAGGATGGTGCGGTTGCATATATCCTCAGTCTCCGCTAAGGTTTTTCCGACAACTACTACGGCAACATCATCAGCAAAGCCTATGATGTGTGACCCTTCGGGAAGATTAAGTCTTAATACTCCATCGTACATGATGTTCCACAAAAGTGGCCCTAGTACGGAACCTTGTGGAACACCTGCGGATATTTGATGTGTCATTTGGCCTGCTGAAGTGGAGTAGCGCAGCACTCGCCCTTGGAAATAGCTTCGGGTGATCTCAATGATCCTGTCCCATCTTGCTGAGTTGAAGGCATTCTTTATGTCGAGTGTGGCTACAAGACAGTATTTTTTGGATCCTCCTTTCCACCTTGTGCCTTCAATTGCGTTTTCAGCTATGCCAGTTACAGTTTAACACAACTAACTACTAATCAGGTCTGATTGGGTTTTTCTGGGTTTTCCCATATCCTCGCAGCAAATGCTGGACCTTTATTTTTCTTTTTTTATTTAAATTTGATTTCATATTTTAATTTTTTCTTTCCCCAGATTTTCTTTTCTTATTTTTTTTATATTTTTAATTATATTATTAATTTTTTACTTTTTTAATATTAATTTTATTACTCTTAATTTTAATCTGTAATTTAATTTTTTCTTGGCTGACTGGTCTTAGTCGGCATTTAAATAAATAAAAATAAAAAAAAAAATATTTTGTGGGGTCTGTGACGACTCCTTCTGCCTGTTACATACATTCTGACAAAGCTATTAACCCTGGTTTTTCCATTTTCAATGGGTACACCAACCACCAACCACCAATTCCTCTAGAACTCCTATCCAATTAAAATCAAACCTATTCAAAATCCTATCCCACCTAAAAATATCCATTTACCACCTCTTATAAAAACAATCAACCCATACGATTATTTATTTATTTATTTATTTATTTATTTATTTATTTATTTAATGTCAACTAAATACAGTCGACAGCGTAAAAGTTACAAAAAAAGTTACATTGTAAAAATTGTTTAAAAATTAATAAGTACAGTCAGCGACACAAAAAAAGCCGCACTCTCAATATGCACACATTTCTAAGTTTGGAGGCCTGGGGTTTCTATAATTGTTGGTCAAATCGCTTGATTATTTTTTTACAAGTTAATGGAACATTTTTAAAGAAAAGCCCATTTAAATTGTTGTTGTTTTGTTTATTTTTTATATTGAATTATTTTCTTTTTCAAATCTATATAAATTTTACTGTTTTTCTGTTAATATGAACTTCTTAAGTAAAAAAAAATTCATAGTAATTAAAATAACACCAAAATTCAACCAATAACAATTTTTCCAGAAGTAGTACTTCATTTACTATAAACCATGACTAATTTTAAGACAAATGAAATTAAAATTAATTTTTAGACTCTGTACTTTAAAAAAGTAAAAGAGTCTATTAGTTTAGTGCAACTGACAGATGTATGTAACAGGCAGAAGGAAGCGTGGTAGACCCCACAAAGTATATATATTCTGACTCAGGACGACGAGCTGAGTTGGTATAGCCATGTCCGTCCGTCCGTCTGTCCGTCTGTCCGTCTGTCCGTCTGTCCGTCTGTCCGTATGAACACCTAGATCTCAGCAACTATAAGAGCTAAATACACCAGCTTTCCGGATTTAGGTAGTCAGCTAATGCAAGCAGATCAAGTTTGTTTCAAACTTTTGATATCTCGCCTCCTTCATCCGCGAATCATCAAAAATCTACACCTACCTCAAAAATCTCGAAAACTATAAACGCCACAGCAGCCACAATAATAGCGCTACAGACTTGTAATCTGGCATGTACGTAGTCTATGGTATTCTCCACCGATGCTTATAATTTATTTATGATTTGAATTGGAAATAGCGAAGATATGCAAGAGACAATTTTTTTCAAAATGCATGTATGTGTCACTGCAACCACAATAATAAAGCTATAGACTTGTAATTTGAAATGTACGTAGCCTATTGAATTATCCATCGATGCTGTAAATTACATTACAAACGGAGAAGAAACAGCGAAGTTATGCACCAATGAATTGTTTTATAAATGTATGTAAGCGCCACTACAGCCACAGTTTAAAGGCTATCGACTTGGGATTTGGCATGTACGCAGCCGATGGCATTATCCATCAACGCTGTGAATTAAATTACCAACGGAAAAGAAACAGCAAAGATAGCGCAGACAGAGAAGCCGTCTAGAGCTTGCAAACTATAAGAGCTAGAAACACCATTTTTTGGTATTTATATTCTCCTATGCAACCATCAGATCAAGTTAGTATGGGTTTTTTGATAACTCCTCTCATTCCTCCGCTAACCGAAAAACCAATTTAGCAACAGTTTGCAGTTTTAAAGCTCAAGTTTTAAAGCTAAAGATTTGGGATGTGGCATGTACGTAGACTATGACAATTCCCATCGATGATGTGAATTACATTACGATCGAATAAGAAACAGCGAAGAAAACACAAAGTACAGAGTCTCCTACAGTCGGTTGCGTCCGACTGTAGCTCCGTCCTTACTGGTCTTTAATTTGATTTCATGTAATATTTTAATCTTTTTTAATATTTTTTCCCCAGATTTTTCTTTTCTTATCTGATATTTTTAGACTCTGTACTTTAAAAAAGTAAAAGAGTCTATTAGTTTAGTGCAAATGACAGCTGTGTGTAACAGGCAGAAGGAAGCGTGGTAGACCCCACAAAGTATATATATTCTGACTCAGGACGACGAGCTGAGTTGACATAGCCATGTCCGTCTGTCCGTCTGTCCGTCTGTCTGTATGAACACCTAGATCTCAGCAACTAAAAGAGATAGAGACACCACCTTTCCGGATTTAGGTAGTCAGCTAATGCAAGCAGATCAAGTTTGTTTCAAACTTTTGATATCTCGCCTCCTTCATCCGCGAATCATCAAAAATCTACACCTACCTCAAAAATCTCGAAAACTATAAACGCCACAGCAGCCACTATAATAGCGCTACAGGCTTGTAATTTGGCATGTACGTAGTCTATGACATTATCCACCAATGCTTTAAATTAAATTATGATTTGAAACAGAAATAGCGAAGATATGCAATAGACAATGTTTTGCAAAATGTATTTATGTGAAACTGCAGCCACAATATTAGAGCTACAGACTTGTAATTTGGCATGAACGTAGCCTATTGAATTATCCATCGATGCTGTGAATTACATTACAATCGGAGAAGAAACAGCGAAGTTATGCAGCAGTAAATTGTTTTATAAATGTATGTTAGCGCAACTACAGCCACAGTTTAAAAGCTATAGACTTGGGATTTGGCATGTACGTAGCCTATGGCATTATCCATCAATGCTGTGAATTACATTACGAACAAAGAAGAAACAGTGAAGATAGATCAGACAAAGAAGCCACCTAGATCTTGCAGACTATAAGAGCTAGAAATACAATTTTTGGGCATTTAGGTTCTCCTATGCAGCAATCATATCAAGTTTGTTTGGGTTTTTTGATAACTCCTCTTATTCCTCCGCTAACCGAAATACCAATTTAGCAACAGTTTGCAGTTTCAAAGCTCAAGTTTTAAAGCTAAAGATTTGGGATGTGGCATGTACGTAGTCTATGACAATCCCAATCGATGCTGTGAATTACATTACGGTCGGATAAGAATCAGCGAAGAAAACACAAAGTACAGAGTCTCCTACTGTCGGTTACGTCCGACTGTAGCTCCGTCCTTACTGGTTTTAATTAAAATTAACACATGGAAGTTATATTTTTGGACTTGATTTTACATTTAACCCTATTGGGCTTCGAATCCTATAAAAAATGCAAATATTCATCCGTGGAATTATCGTAAAATTCTTTTTCTATAGTTTCCATTAACTTTACCATTATTTTGGGCAACCGCTTGTTTATATTTTCACTCATACGTTAGGCACAGCTTAACATCGTCGGCGTATATTAGTATAGAAGAGTTAGATAGCACTAAAGGAAGATCGTTAATAAACAGATTAAAAAGCAAGGGTCCAAGATGGCTACCTTGAGGATCTCCAGAATTTACACTCACTGGTTTAGATACAGTTGAAAAGAACTCTCTTAGTTCTATTGATTAGATACTCAGAGATCCAGGATAAGAGGTTAGTAGGGAAACCGATTAAATTTAGTTTGTAAAGTAAAAGAGAGTGATTAACAAAGTCAAAGGCCTTACTGAAGTCAGTGTAAATGACATCAGTCTGCATTTTTCGTTGGAATCCTTCAATTACAATGGATGTAAAGTCAAGTAGGTTTGTGGTGGTAGATCTACGTTTCACAAATCCATGCTAGTAAGGTGAAATAATAGAACTACATACATGTTGCAATTGAGAAGTAAGTATACTTTCAAAAACCTTGGGAATTTTGAATGATTCCTTCCAGATTTCAGGGTTAAATTTTATAGAGAACGTCGAGGAGCGAACTTCTCGTGATTACATGACCAAAAATGCAGTTAAACCTATGTTGTTGGTAAGGATAATGTATAGAAGCAGTATTAGAAGAAGAGAAAGTAGTTTGGAAAACTCGGCAAACAGATCGGCTGAGGCCTGATCAGTGTTTGCTTTTGTGTTTCCAAAGTAGACTGAAGAAGGTAGAGAAGACGATTTTCGCTTGGAATTGATAATACCTAGACTTCGCATTTTTTAAGCCCGTTAGTTCCCGTGTAAACCAAGGAGGTCTAGCTGACCTGGCCTGAGCTACCACCGGAACACAGGAATCCAAAAGAGAATTCAAGGTTTTATAAAATAATGTAGTAGCAACATACTTATCAGCACAGGAATACAATTGAGACCAATCTGTTTCAAGAATTAGCGTACAAAGCCCCATAAAGTTAGTTTTACGAAAAAAACCCGCTTTACGGTAAAGCAGCAAGACGACCGGGCAGCTCCAAAACTAACTCCAAAGTCGGATGAAAAGAGTCTTCCGGGAAAACAAGAGGATTAATACGAGTGACAGCACTACGAGTAGGATAGGAGGAAAAATCAAATCTAAAAAATGACAGTCGGGCAAACCTATTTTATTTATAGTATTTCGCCGCTCGAATCCGCTAACGATTAATAAATATAGGGTGATTTTTTAAAAGCTATCGGAAAGTTTTTCAAAAAAAAAAACACATAATATTTAGAAAAATGCATGAAATCTTTAATTGAATCTATAGTACGGTCAATATAATTTAATGTTTGAAGATTATTTCATGCAAATGTTGACCGGGACTACGTCTCAAATGGTCCATCCGCTTAGTCGAATTTTGGCATAATCTGTCCAACATTTCGGCTGGTATCTCACGAATAAATGGTTCAATGTTGTTCAATGCGTCAATTGTTCACCGAGCTCGTCTCTCAATAAGTCCATTGTTTCGCGTGCTGTGTGGCATGTGGCACCGTCTTGTTGAAACCATACGTCATGCGAGTCAAGCACTTGCATTTTGGTGGTTAGGTTGATGAGTAACAGAGGCCCAATAGCAGCGAACAACGACGAATCGATAATTGATCCTCATCATTAACACTGGCCGATACAACTGTGATATTTGCTTCACTTCGCACTCTACGTAAGCGTGTTGGTGGTTTAATGTCCAACAATGTACATATGATGCGAAATTTAGTCACAATTGACCGAATAGCCGCTTCAGCGGGTCGATTAGACTGAGCATAAAATGGAACGATGAATTTTCTTAACAGAGCATTCACTTTGATAATAAAATTCAATAATTTGCAAGCGATGTTCGTTTGTAAGACGATTCATGATTAAATTATAAACCAAGCTGAAGATGTTTGACACTGAACCAAAACACTAAACGTGCGTTAGCTGTTTAAAATAGGGTAGCCAAAAAGATAATAGCTAAAAAATCACCCTATATAACACTGGCCGACAAATTTTTCGAAAGTCGAGACCTTCAAAATTTTATTTTCGATTCCGAAGCGTTTTGGAGCGCTGATTTAAAAAAGTAAAAGGGTCTATTAATTTAGTGCATATGACAGATGTATGTAACACCCAAAAGGAAGCGTGGTATACCCCACAAAGTATATATAATCTGACTCAGGACGGCGAGCTGAGTTCATTTAGTCATGTCCGTCCGTCCGTCTGTCCGTCTGTCCGTATGAACATCTAGATCGAATCTAGATTGAATTATCCATCGATGCTGTAAATTACATTACAAACGGAGAAGAAACAGCGAAGTTATGCAGCAGTAAATTGTTTTATAAATGTATGTTAGCGCCACTATAGCCACAGTTTCAAAGTTATATACTAGGGATTTGTACGCAGCCTATGGCATTATCCATCAATGCTGTGAATTATTTTACCAACGGAAAAGAAACAGCGAAGATAGCGCAGACAGAGCAGCCACCTTGATCTTGCAAACTATAAGAGCTAGAAATACCATTTTTTGGTATTTATGTTCTCCTATGCATCCATCAGATCAAGTTAGTTTGGGTTTTTTGATAACTCCTCTCATTCCACCGCTAACCGAAAAACAAATTTAGCAACAGTTTGCAGTTTAAAAGCTTCAGTTGTAAAGGTAAAGATTTGGGATGTGGCATGTACGTAGTCTATGACAATCCCCATCGATGCTGTGAATTACGTTACGATCAAATAAGAAACAGCGAAGAAAACAGAAAGTACAGGGTCTCCTACAGTCGGTTGCGACCGTCGCTTGCTGGTTTTTTTTTGATAATATATTCCGATATACCATTGCCCTCCTCGTGGTGTTCCCTGGGTATCGATTATATTTATTAATCGTTAGCGGATTCAAGCGGCGGAATAATATAAATAAAATATTTTTATTCAACATAGAAAGTTGGTATTCGGAATATAAATTGAATTAGATTCAAAATATATTTTAAATACAATACTGTACTAGCAGGGCTGATCTTTGGTACAGGGTATAAGACAGTCGGGCTTGCCCGACTGTCATGTCTTGCGGGCGATAGCAATCTCAGTTATTGTTAGGCATATTAATTTAAATGATAAGACAGTCGTTTGTATGGGAGTCTCTAATCAATTACAATTCTAGACCAACATTCATTGCTTGGATGTGGGGAAACCCATAAAAAAACCCAATCAGTCTAGTTTACATGTGCGAGTCCTTGCAGGACATATTTCGCTATTATTATCGTGAGTGCATCCATTTCCACTCTACGTTCTATCCGATTTAATGTTACATGCCGATTCTGTATTGGATGTATTATTCATAATTTCCGTTTGACCCATTATGTGTTCCTGTAGTCAAAACTCTTTCTCTTCTCTGGATCCACTTCAATTCCACAATTTTACCGCTATATCATGTTCCTTCTTCGATTTTCCAAAGATAATAATATCTAAATAATTCATAGAATTGTCACAAAAAGCTAACATTTCTTCCCTTTTTTTTTGAAAAATTTCCAGAGCTGAACAAACATCAAACATTAATCTTTTATATCGAAATAAACCTTTTTGCAGTAATAAAAGTAGTTATTTCTGCTTGGTTCATCTAATTCCAGTTGGTGGTATGCGTCCTTGAGGTCTAATCTTGAAAAATACTTCGAATCTCATAGTCGCGGCATGAAACTCTCAAATGTCGGTAAAGGATAATTCTCCCGCAGAATTGCGTTAGTGGTTTGACGCATGTCTATACAGAAACGAATATCGCCGTTTCTCTTCAAAACCCACTACCATTGGAGAAATCCATGGACTATATCTCTATGGCTCTAATCTATCCTTTCCTGTACTATTTTTATACCCTGTGCCCATTGAAAAATGGGAAAACAGGGTTAATAACTTTGTCAGAATGTATGTAACAGGCAGAAGGAGGCGTGGCAGACCCCACAAAGTATATATATTCTTGATCAGGGAGACGAGCTGAGTCGATTTAGCGATGTCCGTCTGTCTGTCTGTCCGTCTGTCTGTCTGTCTGTCTGTCTGTCTGTATGAACGCGTCGATCTCAGCAACTACAAAAGCTAGAGATTCCGTTTTGGTTGCTATAGATAGGTAGCTATCTTACGCAGATCAAGTTTACTTCGAAAATTGGATGCCACGCCCTCTTGACGCCCAAAAATCAATAAAACCCAAACAACCTCGGGTTTTTAAACATAAAAAGTTGAATAACAAGCGTAATATTAAACATAGAATGTTGTTATTTGGAACATAAGCTCCCTTTTATAATATATAACTATCCTGAAAAGCGCATTGAAATCAGTTAAGAAACACAGGAGATATAAGCTTCACAATAGTTGAACTTAAAAGTTCAGAAACAAGCGTAATATTAATCATAGAATGTTGTTATTGTTGAATATATATTCTCTTGTATTATATTTAACTGTCCTGAAAAGCGCATTGAAATCGGTTAATAAACAAAGGAGATATAAGCGACGTAATACTGCATGCACACGCCGTTGCAGCTAAGCCGCCTTACGCTTGGAAATAGTGTGCGAGCGAGATGGCGATACCAAGCACGCTGCTGGGCAATTATGCTATTGTGAGAACATTTGAATATACAAAGTTAAACAGCAAGCGTAATATTGAACATAGAATGTTGATATTTGAAACATAAGCTCTCTTCTATTATATTTAACTATCTTGAAAAGCGCATTGAAATTGGTTAATAAACACACAAGATATAAACGAAACGAAGCGCGCCCATACTATTCTTTATAAATAAATAAAATTATATTTAAAATATTTAAATTATAAACTGTATTTGCGAGCCTGCTGCGCGAGCTGTGGCACAGGGTATAAGACAGTCGGGCCCGTCCGACTGATCTGCTCCGCCCATTCTGGTTTTTCTTCCAATGTTATTGGAATGCGCCTAGTAGGTTGTTGTTGTACAGGTTTAACTTTCTTCCAATATATTATTCACTTAATATGATTTATGTCCAATACCAACTTTAAAACTTTTAAATTAATTTTTTTTTAAGTAGAGATTGTTTACCACATTTTACAACAAAGAATTTGACCATTTGTTTCCTCCTTGGTGCTTCAAATATCTTCTCAATTTTTATACCCTGTATCCATTGAAAAATGGGAAATACAGGGTTATTAACTTTGTCAGGATGTATGTATAGGCAGAAGGAGGCGTGGTAGACCCCACAAAGTATATATATTCTTGATCAGGAGGACGTGCTGAGTTGATTTTGCCCTGTCTGTCTTTCCGTCTGTATGAACGAGTCGATCTCAGCAATTATAAGAGCTAGAGCAGCCGTTTTGGTCATTTTTGAAAGGTGTGTACCATATGCAGAACAAGTTTATTTACATTTTTGATGCCACGCCACTACCGCGAGCAATGGCCATAAATATAATACATTGACCAATTTAAGACATATAAATCTATCTAAATAAATTCTTTTTTCTACGAACTGTGGAGATGATTAATATCTGCAAACTTCAAATAAATCGGTCCATTATCAAAAGAATTATGTTTAATTATAGATATTTATTTTATTTTTAGACCCTGTACTTTAAAAAAGTAAAAGGGTCTATTAATTTAGTGCAAATGACAGATGTATGTAACACCCAAAAGGAAGCGTGGTAGACCCCACAAAGTATATAAGTTATGTAGAGTCTGTCCGGCAGATGTCCGGAGAGTCTTCTTATGAAGACTACGATGTCGAGTTTGACTTCACTCGCTTCGCTATTTGCTGGCCTTGTGGCTCAGCAACGTATTGATAATAATATAACAATTGGTTTAACGGCAGCGTGCCGGAGTAAATGTGCTTTATTTCCAAGCGTTGGTACAAGAACTGACTTATATTGTAAATTCAACTTATATCTGAACCTAAATCCGGCTGGCAGAGCGACTGGCAGAGCGGCTGGCAGAACGGCAGAAATGCTGACCTTGCAACATGTGCAAGGCATCGTGTTACGCCCGCTAGCGCTGTGGTCACTGACTATTGTTTATGCAATGCTGACAATGTAGCAAAGCAAACACAACGGCGGGAGTGAGCTGCGCTGTTCACGAATGTGCTTATATCTCAAAAGAGTGCAACATAAACACATAGCGGGCGGGGGCCCGTAGTTACTGGTTAACTACTCCCCCTCTTAAGACGTTGCCGTCCGCGGCTATGCCAATGTTTGCGATGATCTCGGTTAGCTGTTGCGCTTCTCTAACCTTTCTCTGTCGTCATCGACTTCCTAGCGACTTCATCTCTGAGTTTTTCGATGTAGTCCAGATTGCTAGAGCTTAATCGGTGTAGAAATGGCATGCTTAATAGACCGTCATGTCCAGTGATGTTCAATAAGCGTGACATCGCTACACCTGGGGATCGCCTCGGTATATTATTTCGGTTGATGTACTGCGTCCCATTTATTGTAGCCGTCGACTCGAACGTTAATAAAAACGTGCCGTTAACTTGTAGTTCTGCCATGCCATCCGTGCTCACTCTTGCTGGGCTGTCGTTGACGACGATTATCCCGTCTTCGATGATCATGACGGTGCTCAGATGGCTGGGCTGTGTTCTGCAATAGGCCGTCTCTCCTGAATGGAGTTGCTGGGCGCAGGTGGTGTTGTCTGCTAACCTGCAGAACGTTTTTGTTGTCGATGCTGCGCAATTGATGACCGCTACAACTTTGGTGTCGCATTCGGCCACAGTGTTGTCATGGTCGGGAAGTTGTATCACTCTGCCGTGGTGTGCCACCGGAAATATAGTAACTTTCTTACATAAAAATTTAATCTTAGGATAACTGATTATGAAATGGATCTCGTCTTCGGATTGCAAGGCTTTAATTTTAGCAAACTTCTAAGACACTAGATAAACAGTAGACTTCTATGGGCTGATCGATCAGTATGTATTTAATGTCTTCATTGTTTATGATGGCCGAATTTATGGTGTTTAATTTAGCAAGCGCAATGGTTAAAAGTAAGTTATTTATTTCGGTAATTAATATTCTGTTTCTTGTTAAAATGAGTTCAAATAAGTGGCTTGTGTCCATTTCTATTTTTTTACTATGTTTTAAAAGTTCGTTAACGGCGTTTGGTAAATTATTGATTTGATTTTGCGTCTCTGAATTAATAACGATCTGTCTGTTGTTGGAATCTATTAACCACTCTCTATTGATTGGATCTGCTCCAAAGCTCCTTGTGTTTGGAGTCCCTGCCATCACTTTTATGTGGAGCCAATGAAATCTGAACCCTCCTCTGCGTTTCTACTCGGCGGGCCCCCTGAATGCGGACAACAGTGTTTTTATGTGCTGCGTATCTGTAATTGACAGTTCTGGGTGGTGACCGGGGGAATAAGTTTGTTAGCTCACTAGTTTCCCTAAGCATTGACGAGTACTCTGACAGGTTGTACGGTGTGCCTTAAGTACCCAGTATTGCTCCCAAATAACCACATTGCCATCCACAATAGGAATATTTTCGGGATGTGATAAGCTTGAAATCCGAGTGTGAACTAATGCTATACAGAGTAGAATAAGAGGCTTCCTGAAAATAGAATGAAGCTGGGGTAAGAAAAGCGCTTATGGAACGGTAAGGATCTTATTTGATATTGTCCTTATGGACTACCCTCCCCTTAAATTAGGACCTATGTCCCCAAGTCCGCTTCGACTTTTTCCTCAACATAAGGGGAGTAAGCTTGTTCCCGCCAAGCCTTTTGTTGTTTTTTACCAGGACCTTATCTCCTACATTGAACGTTCTCTCCCTTGTCGT
Organism: Hypselothyrea guttata; assembly: GCA_035045125.1. Taxonomy (NCBI): domain Eukaryota; kingdom Metazoa; phylum Arthropoda; class Insecta; order Diptera; family Drosophilidae; genus Hypselothyrea; species Hypselothyrea guttata. The sequence continues at coordinate 20,503 of JAWNNJ010002388.1, forward strand.
ATTCTGATTAACCCTACTACGTTGAACCAGTTGCGCTTTGGCAACTTGTTCTCGTAATGGCTTGCCTGCAATCTCGGCTGTAGCCGAATGAAGTATGTCAATGGGTCTCCATTCTGTCACGGAATGAATAGTTCCGTCGTACAATACTGTGGCTCTCTAAAATAAGTTCGACCGTGTTGGCGTTACTGTTGTGATCTGGAGACCTCTTGCTACTTCACTCAGCGTGGAGTGGAAACGTCTTACCCTTGCCTCTCCCGATGTACTATGTAGAGGCGAACTAAATGCATAAACATCGAAGTGGTTTGACAACAACGTTCGAATGGTTTCTAGTTTCAGTGAAGGTTCATTGTCACAGTATATGGACCTAGCGAATGGGAAGATATTCATTAATTACAACAAAGAGCGCAACCTTTACGTCTTCAATTGTTCGCGATGCTATTGGTTGTACCACCGCGAATTTTGAAAACTTATCTAAACAGGTGAGAAAAAACCTTTTGTTAGTCGAATATATGTCGACATGAAGAAGTTCGCCGGAAATTGAGGGGATTGGCGTTTCACCCAGGGGTTGTTTGCTCGGGTGCCTATCGACACTGGATTTTGCACAGATCTTAAATTCAAGAGCCACTTCGTTCGCTAATCTGGTCATGTTTGGAAAGTAAAATCGCCCACAATTTGCTTAACCCTCTAACGGGCAAATCGAAATAATGGTCGTACGAAGTTGGGATTTTTTTTGGTGGTAAATATTGTCGACAAAAGCTTAAAGTTTTGAATTTCATCCCAAAATATTGATTAGAACGCCAGCCAGGTGGGGGCAAAAAACTTTTTACCGTCTACAGACGGTCTTGCCGGGCTGAGCGTAAAAAATCGCGACTGCGCTGCCTGCGCTGGCTGCGCTGCTCTGCGAGTGCACAATTGCGGCCATAAATACTTCTAGTAGAGGTATCGTTATGAAATTTTCACCAAAAATCTAAAAAAATAATTTAAATATGCTATAAAAAAATTGGCCACATCGGCCGACTATATCCT
>JAWNNJ010002389.1:0-10059 GCA_035045125.1 Hypselothyrea guttata
AATGGGGTTGCTTCTTTTGTTAGACTTACGTGCTTTTCCTGCGACTCATCATCATAATTACTTTTATGATGGGCACCCATGCAAGTTATGGCTGCTATGTTGCAGCAGCACGTGCGTTGGCTACCAGTGTTGGCAACGATAGACGGGTAGCAAGCTATCGATATCGGTTGTATTCAACAGGTTACCAGGGCTGCCAACTTAGCCACTTTGTGGCTAGATCTAGCCACTTTTTGAGCAGCTAGCTTTTTTTGAAAATGCTATCAGCCACAAATCTAGCCACTTTTTGGTTTAAGTTAGCCACTTTTAGCCATTTCGTTTATATGCACTTTTGAACACAAATTTCGGTTGGATAATGCTGCGTTTAACCAAATTGGGACTAGATTACCGCTGCACTCGTGCAAAAAAAAAACTTGCTCATGTTGGTACATTTTAATAAAAATAAATAAACAAATTATTTTAGCTTGAAAATGTTGACTCACTTAGCTGCCCAAAATCTTGCAGCACTGGCCACGACTACGCAGCCTATCAACGTTTTGCAACTCTATGCAAACATCGCTGCAATATATCGATATCAACAAAAACATCGGAAAATGCTCGCCGCAGCGATGTTTTAAAATGTTCTCACATCCCTAGCGCGTGTTGCCGAAGCACATTTTGTACATTTTGTACGTTTTGCCTGGTCTCTCATTCAAACAAACGCACAAATGAGCAAAGTAACCAGCACGCTGCAGTTCCACGAAATGGAGCTGGACCAGCGCATACTGAAGGTAAACGCCGCAGGCTATATTCCGCTCAGATCGGCCTGATCAAACATCGTTATCTCATTATCCCGCAATACCGCCGTTCGGCTGGGCGCAGCCCACGCTGATACAGGCGGCGGCGATACCGCTGCTGCTGGACGGGAGCAGCGTGGTGGTGCGGGCGCGCACGGGGTCCCGGGCAGCGGCACCTATGCGCTGCCCATGATCCAGAAGATTCTCAGCAGCAAGCTGCAGTCGAGCGAACAGTGCGTGAGCGCCCTGGTGCTCTGTCCCACCAAGGAGCTGTGCGGCCAGTCGCGACGGGTCATCGAGCGACTGGCGGCATTACTGTGGCAGGGTGGTGCGTGTGGCAGACATCGGCAGCAGCGGCGACGACGCGGCCGCCCAGCGGCATGCGCTGGCGGAGAGGCCGGATATTATTGTGGCCAGTGGCATCGAGGCTGCTGGAGCAGGCCGGCGTCATCGATCTGCAGCACGTGCAGACGCTCGCGGTGGACGAGGCGGATCTGATATTCACCTTTGGCTACGAGAAGGTCTTCAAGCGCCTGCTCAAGCACATGCCGCCCGTCTACCAGTCGGTGCTCGTCTCCGCCACCATCACGGACGACGTGGTGCGCCTCAAGGGCCTCTGCCTGCGCGATGCCGTCACGCTGAAGCTGGAGGAGCCGGAACTGGTGTCCCTGGAGCAGCTGACGCACCAGCGCATTCTCGCCGAGGAGAACGACAAGCCGGCCATCCTGTACGCGCTGGTGAAGCTCTCGCTGATTCAGGGCAAGAGCCTCATCTTCGTCAACGACGTGGATGCGCTGCTACAAGTAAGTGGGAATCTCAGGTGCTCGGATGCTAGGCATTCCAACTGGAGCTGGATTCGATCTTTAACTAGATCCTGATAGATAGACGTAGTCATATGAAACTCACAAACTACCGTAGACTGAGGGCCTGTAGGTTCTCCTATGCAGCAAGCAGATAGAGTTTTGTTGTTGACCTTGGATACCTTCCCTAATCAGAAAAAAAAGCCCACTTTGTCACTAACTCTCATTAAACTTTAAGCCCCACAGCAGCCACAATATTAAGCTACAGACCTGTAATGATCATAATGCTTATTTTATTACGATCGGTTAAAAAACAGCGAAGATATGTCACGGACAAAATGATAGACATCTTATAGAGGGGGGGTTAAATATTGCATAGCTTTGTGTGTAGGTCGGTTGGGTCCCACTGATCTGTACCGGGTTTTCTAGAATTACACCAAATAATCCATTTCATTAATTAATTAAAGTAAAAACGGTATTAGCAAATAGTCTGAAAAAAAAATCCAAAATCGAACCATTCAAAATAAAATTCAATTTGTTTGAAAAAACAATAAACAGTAAGGACGCAGCAGATCGGTCGGTTGGAAGGATAGATTCGAACGTAAGCGACAGTAACAGACCCGTTACTTTTCTTTGCCGATTCTTTCTTCCAATTGTCCCTTACATATCTTCGTTGTTTCCTATCCTCACAGCATCGATGGAGAATGGAAAGAGGTATAAAAAAATGTTCAACGTAATTGAACTAAACATCATCAAAACCTATCAAAATTGGTATTTTTAGCTCGAACGAGACGGACAATGGCTATATCGACTTATCCAGATCGATTAAACCGGATCGAAATCCAGCTCCAAGTCCAAGCCACCCACATGATGACAACCAACCCAGGGAGTGAGCAGCTGGCAACAGTTGGCACACGCATGACCTTAGAACTAATCTTCTCGTTGATGGGGCAACTGCCAGCCCCAGCGGCGACCCCTTGCTACAGCGCTGACCGTTGTGTAATGCACGTTGTCTCTCTGCTTGCTCTACTTGCAGGGTGCGTCTGTTTCTGGAACAGTTCGGCATACGCTCGTGCGTGCTGAATTCGGAGCTGCCGGCCAGCATACGGATACACACGATCAATCAGTTCAATAGGGGCCTCTACGACATTATCATTGCCTCGGATGAGCGCTTGTTGGAGAAGCCCGACGGCAAAGGGCAGCGCAAGTTCAAGCAGGATCTCGAGTCGAGCGCAGCGCGTGGCATCGATTTCCAGGATGTCAGCAATGTGATCAACTTTGACTTTCCCCGCGACGTCACCTCGTACATCCATCGGGCTGGACGCACAGCGCGCGGCACCAGCAAAGGCTCCGTCCTGTCCTTTGTCAGCCTCAAGGAGCTGCCCGTCAACAACGCCGTGGAGCAGAAGCTGCGCAGCTGCTTCGGTTCTTCTCTGGCCACAGCCAACGACAACATCCCGCTGGTCCAGCGCAACAGCACCTGGACTTGCCGCCGCAATCTGTCATCTTCTTCTCTGATCTCCAGCTTCAGAACTCTATCAGTTCGAAATGAGAAGAAGGTGGAGGCGTTCCCCGCTCTCGCGCCCAGGATTGTTGGCGCGCCGCCTCGCGCATTGCCGTGCAGGACACGCGTCTGCATGAGATCAAGACGGAGCTGCTCAACTCGGAGAAGCTCAAGGGTTTCTTCGAGGAGAACAAACGCGATATGCTGGCCCTGCGCCACGACAAACCCTCGCGCACCATCAAGGTCCACACACACATGACCCAAGTGCCCGACTACATGCTGCCCTCCACCCTCAAGCGTGCCACCGCAGACAGTTCCAGCACAGCGCCAGCGGCCAAACAGCAGCGACTCCATGGCGCCAAGGCGACCTACAACCGACAGAGCAACGATCCCCTCATGGTCAGCCAGGTGGACTATGGCAAGCGGAACAATGCCGGCAGACGGAAGCAAGCAAAATGATAACAAATGATCATAAGTTCCACATAAGTTCCACACTTCTTTTATGTATAAATTTCAGCTCGTTTTAGAATCGGTCGACAAATTTAGAATACAGAGCAATAAATCATGTTCCATTCTACGTTTAATTGCACCTTTTAATATTAGCTTATTATAATTATTCTACCAACAGACGGAAGCAATCAAATGCAATCAGCCATGTCCGTCCCTCCGCCCGTCCGTCTGTATGAGCATCTAGATCTCCGCAACTACAAGAGCTAGAGACACCATATTTGGAATTTGAGTGCTCCTATTCAGTAAGCAGATCAAGTTTATTTTAGATTTTGGATACATCTTCCCCTTCCTCCGCAAATCGGAAAAAAACACACCTTTCTCATAAATCTTTTCTTTTTTTTTTTTGTGTAGTAAGGTATGTACGTAGTCTATGACATTCGCCACTGATGCTGTAAATTGTATTTTGATCGTATAAGAAACAGCGAAGATATGTCTGCCTGTACGAACGATGAGATCTCGGAAACTATAGCCAAGCCCCCTTTACGCCCCTTCTAGTCTACATAATATTATACTAATATTGCACGTAGAAGACTGTGGCTGCTGTGGCTCTTTTCCGTTAGCGTGGGAGGGTATCAAAATTCTAAAATAAACTTGATCTGATCATTGCATTGCTGTTATTGTTTGCAAGATCTAGACGGACGGACATGGCTATATCGATTCGTCTCACACGACCTTGGGCATTTCCCATTTGCACTAAGTATGCCCTTTTGTACTTTTTAGACCCTTCACTTTAAAAAAGTAAAAAGGGTCTATTAGTTTAGTGCAAAGAGGAAATGTGTGTAACACCCAGAAGGAGGCGTGGCAGACCCCACAAAGTATATATATTCTTGATCAGGACCACAAGCCGAGTCGATATAGCCATGTCCGTCTGTCCGTCCGTCTGTATGAACACCTAGATCTCAGCAACTATTAGAGCTAGAGACACCATATTCGGGATTTAGGTTCCCCTAATCAGTAAGCAGCACGAGTTTGTTTTAGATTTTGGATACCTCCTCCCCTTCCCCCGCAAACCGCAAAAAGCTACTGCAGCCACAGCTTTAAAGTTATTGGCTTGTAATTTGGTACGTAACTAGCTTATGACATTCTCTATCGACGCTGTGAATTTTGTTTCAATCGGATAAGAAACAGCGAAAATATGGAACGGACAATTTGCCGCACTAGGCAGAGGGGGGGTGGTGTGCGTTGCATACGCGGGTAGCTTAGTGTGTGTGCGTCTGATTGTGTTTGTATGTACATATACTCAAAGTAAAGGGTCTCCTACGGTCGGTTACGTCCGACAGTAGCCTCCGTCCCACTGATCTGCCCCGTCCCTATATTTTAATGAATAGGATGTACAAATTCAGAAAGCCTACAATGGTTATTTACCCATTGGATTTTTAACTTTTCTTAGCTTTGTACATTTTAAAAATATGTGTTTACCTAACCAATTTTATAGGATTGAAAAAATTTTTTTTGGCTAAATGAAATTCTAATGGTTTCATTGTTATCAGATATCTAAACTTTAACACTCTTAAATAATTAGCTTTCTCTCGTCCTCCTTATGAGTGTTGCTATGGTTGTTTAGCTTTTTGATGGATCTAAATCGGACTATTTAAATGGGTAACATTTTATATATATTATTTGCCTTCACTTAAATAGATTACATGTTATAGAATGAAATACCAAAATTAGATACACTCGCTTTCTCTCTCTCTCTCTCTCTCCCTCTCTCTCTGTCTAATTCAGTGTTCTTTAGAGTGAACCAAAATTTCCGCCGTGAACAGATGAGATTAATAAAAGATCTATAATCGGTTTTTAAACTTTTTATTATTGTCATTGAAATAGTTAACATTCATACAATTATTGACTTTGCTGATTTTGTGTTTTAAATTGTTTTATTATCATTATTATTAATTGCATTTTGTATATATGAGACTACTATAATTTTGTGTGAATTCATTTAACAAATAAAAATCAAGGACCAAAGTAAGAACAAATCGTTTGAATTCGTTTTCGATAGGTGCGTTTACATTGATCGATAGGCGATGTCGATAACGATAGGTACGCTAAGAACTTAACACAATGAGCTTTAAAGTGGGTGTATCGTAATACATAATACAGCATTTAATTAAGCATAATCGTAATAATAATAATAATAATTATATGATAATAAAACTTTTAGTTTCGGTTTAGGTATTATATCCCTGGGTGGTAATATATGTATGTATACTATGGGTTGTTTGAGATAGACATGCGAGAAGGAACAAAATTCAGCAACTGAGACTGAAACTGAAACTAAGACTGAATCTAAGACTTGAGACTAAGCACATTTAATACACAACTATGTATATATATATATAGTATATATACATATGTATATGTCACTAGTTTTATAAGTATGCATAGGTCTAGACTCTATATAGCTAAGGCTTAAGGAAACAATACAATAAGATAAGATATTATAAGATCACAAAACTGAGGAAAAGGCAGGCTGAAAGTCTAAGCAAAAAAGCATAATCAGAGTAATATCTGCAATAATATCTAGTTCGTAATCCTAAAACCGACACAGACGCAGTAACATTAATATCAGAGAAGTAACAATGGCTCAGAGAAATATGTATACATGTATATATATATTTCTACACACAGTATGTATGTATTATATATTCATAGCATATATGTATAGTGGATTTATATATATATATAAACATATATACTTATGATTACGTTTTGCTAAAAATCTTGCTTGCGATTATTGTTGTAACTGCACACGAACAAACAAAATATATATATATGTATGTATGTATAATAATATATAGCATATGTCGTCTAATCATTGATTTATTTAATTTTTATGTAACTTTTATCAATTTTTCATCTTTTGTCACTTCTTAGCCGGTCCACCAATCGATCGATCAGCAATCGTGCTGGACTTAGTTAAAACTATCTCTGAGAAATTATAAAATAATAGTAGCGATGATCATAACGATGCTATTGATTTCCGGTAACTGAATGGTTTGGGTCTATCTATCGAATTAAAATTATAATTCCGACTCTTCCTCCCGCTCTCTCTCTCTCTCTCTCTCTCGCTCTTTGTCTATGCTCTGTCTGCTCCCTGATCCATCTGTCTATCCAGTACTGCTGCTTAGATGGGCACATAGTTGCCTTTGGGCGTATAGAACATTTGGCCGGTGAATATGCGACGACGTATCTCGCTGGCCAGCAGACGTTTCTCCTTTTTGATCTTCTTCAAAACGCCCTTGTTCTCCGTGGCACGACGCGACAAATAGGGCAGGACCTCCTCGACGGGACCGTACGGTATATACTTGTATGCGGAATAACCAGCTTGACCTATGTAGAGAAATTGTATAGCATTGTAGGTGAATCAATATCAATATGAATCAGAATCAAGTCTTAAATACTATCGTTAATACAGTATAATGTCGATAATAGCATAGCAAAAATTTTTATAACATTTCCCGATTACTTTACTGTTTTAAAGACTAATTTAAATAAAATTTCAATAACTGTTGTAAATACTATCGCAAATTCTATTGTGTATACCATCGCAAAAAGTACATTAAATAATGTTATAGGTACGGTCGCTAACTCTACCGATAATACCGTAGGTCTGTCATAGTTACTATCGAATTGTTGATACTATCGTTTTTTTTGTAGAACCTTTACTTTAAAGTAAAAAGCGTCTATTAACTTAGTGCAAAGAGGAAATGTGTGTAGCACCCAGAAGGAGGCGTGGCAGACCCCACAAAGTATATATATTCTTGAGCCGAGGCGATATAGCTATGTCCGTCCGTCCGTCCGTCCGTCTGTCCGTCCGTGTCGTCCCTAGCATACGCGCGTAGCTTAGTTTGTGAGCCTTCGATTGTGTTTGTAAATGCAGGGTCTCCTACTGTCGGTTACGTCCGACTGTAGCCTGCCGTACGACTGATCTACCCCGTCCATATATTTGTACATACTATAGTTGATACTATCGTCAATTATGTTGTTAGACCATCGTGCTATTGTTAATAATATCGTTCCATCGTATATACCATCGTTCATATAATAGTTAATACCAACGCTAATACCATCTTAAATACTATTGTAAAAACTATCCTTAATACTAACGCAATTACCATCGTTCTATCATCAATTATACAATAGTAGTAATTACTTTCGTTCTGTCGTATATGCTATTGTCGTTGATATTATCGTTAATACCATCTGATATATTGTCGTAGATACTATATATAACACCGTTGAATGCCTTACCTAGCGGGAAGGTTATGTAATCGCACATGCCCAACAATTGACCGAAGCATATGACCTTATCCTCGGGGGAAATGCCAATGGTTTTCATGTTATCGATGGCAAAACGTACAGTGTCCTCATTATGCGATGCCACCATAATACCAATCTTACGCGCATCGTCACAGTTATCCTTGAGCACCTGATGACGAAAGGAACTGTTTACTATTTGAGGATAGAATTTAGTCTGGTAATATGCACCTTAATGCGTCGCAGGCACTCGGCGAGCGTCTTGTGATACATATCTGTGGTCGCCTCGTACGTGGGGTTCACCGGATCAGCATAGCCCAAGGCCTGGGCACGTGCCCGTTCCTGTTCCATGTAGGCGCCTCGGACCAGCTTGGCTCCGAAATAGAAATTCTGTCGCTTTGCCTGTTCTAAATCGGTTTCCACCTGAAACAAAATGCACTCAATATCAATCAATGCGTTGGATTCGTAAGGATATTATGAACTCTACCTCGCGGAAGGTTTCACGCAAGTAACATTGATACGTGTTGAATACTATGGCCTTGTCCTTGTTGTACTTCCGCATCATTTCCAGCGTAATACGCGAGATGGCAGGCTGGAAATATGTCTGTTCGGCATCAATCATAATGCGTACATCCAGTTCTTCGGCAGCCTGAAAGCAAAAAGGCCAAATAATACCATAAAATATACTATATACTATAATCGTTAATACCATTGTTTCATCGTTAAAACATCCTATATAGAATTGTTAATATCATAGGCGGTACTATCGTTAATACTATCGCAAATGCTTTTATTTAAATACTATATATTCAATACTTCCGAAAATACTATTGCTAATTTACTATGGTATTAATAGTAATAGTTTTAATACTATAGCATATATTATTGTAGAGGATGTCGTAAACACTATTGTTAATACTATTGTTATAAAATATTAATATAATAATATTAATACTATAAAATAGTTCTATCGTTGATACCATATTTTAATACGATTATTTTTCCGTATTTATAATCGCTATAGCTATCGCAGGATTAATTTCTTAATATCACTTTCGAAATGTCGATAAACGATTTCTTAAGAAAGTTATGGTTTTTTTTTCGGAATCCTAAGGATAGTATTTAGTTAACAGTAGTCCCCTGCTCACCTTGGCTATTGTGTTTAGACGACGAATCATATTTCTAAACATCTCCTCCTCCTTTGGCGATATTTGTGAGATCAGTCGACGCATTTGGCCAGTCAGTGGATCGGGCACTCGAAATGTGTCGCTTAACTGCGAGTCCTCGTCAACGATGCCAGACCAGGGGAACAGATGCAATATGCTGAAATAAAAATCCATAAATTAGTTTTGTAATTAGATTTATTTTTCATTTAGTGATGACAAATCTCTGTTATACTAAATGCCAAATCGTTAAGATATATTACGCATACGCGCTAAGGACATGAAAATACAGATAATATCGATATCGATATCGATTTTGAATCTAACAGAAAATGAATATTTAAAGATAATTAGTTTAATTTGTTTTGAAAACTATACTATTATTGACCTTATGATTGGTTTTTAGCTAGACAAGAGATAAATGGGTTTTTAGACCCTTTACTTTAAAAAAGTAAAAAGGGTCTATTAGTTTAGTGCAAAGAGAAAATGTGTGTAACACCCAGAAGGAGGCGTAGCAGACCCCACAAAGTATATATATTCTTGATCAGGACCACAAGCCGAGTCGATATAGCCATGTCCGTCTGTCCGTCTGTCCGTCCGTCTGTATGAACACCTAGATCTCAGCAACTATAAGAGCTAGAGACACCATATTCGGTACTTAGATTCCCCTATTCAGTAAGCAGCACGAGTTTGTTTTAGATTTTGGATACCTTCTCCCCTTCCCCCGCAAACCGCAAAAAGCTACTACAGCCACAGCTTTAAAGTTATTGGCTTGTAATTTGGTACGTAACTAGCTTATGACATTCTCTATCGATGCTGAAATTTGTTTTTTTGTTTCGATCGGATAAGAAACAGCGAAAATATGGAACGGACAATTTGCCGCAATAGGAAGAGAGGGGGTGGTGTGCGTTGCATACGCGGGTAGCTTAGTGTGTGTGCGTCTGATTGTGATTGTATGTACAAATACTCAAAGAAAAGGGTCTCCTACGGTCGGTTACGTCCGACTGTAGCCTCCGTCCCACTGATCTGCCCCGTCCCTATATTTTTTTTTA
>JAWNNJ010002392.1:0-16263 GCA_035045125.1 Hypselothyrea guttata
CACGCCAAATGGCAAAAAGATGTAAAAAGACGTTGGACAAGTTTTGCAAATTCAGAACGGGCAGGTTTTCTTGAAGGTTCATTGAACGGAAAGAAACCAGAGGCAAAAGACTACTGTCATCCTATCTGCATATGAAGTAAAAACTATATTTGTTTATATTTGTCAAGTTGGGGCTTTTGTCATTGTGATAGTACTTAGTGCGGTTAAAACCAAAACATTTCCTGAATAGTTATTTAGAACATGAATACATGCTTATTTTCATTTATTGTAAGTAATTCTAAATTTGTGTGGAAGCAAATTAGTTACTACTCCACGTAAATACACAAAAATATCACATTATAGTATGCACTTTGAGCAATACTTGCCAATTAAACTTATAAACCACCAGCAACAACACACTGGGCTCAAAAAAGTGTACACGTTATCAATTCACTTGACTCATCCACATATAATAAGTCTATACAAAGAGTACCTGAGTGTGCCCTCTTTCTTTGTTCTTTTGTGTTGCAAGAACCTTTACGCAGGCGCGCTCCGATCGGCTACAGTTTCGATCGGAGCGCGCCTGCGTAAAGGTTCTTGCAACACAAAAGAACAAAGAAAGAGGGCCAAGAGAGAGTTACTCAGGTACTCTTTGTATAGACTTATTAAGTATGTGGATGAGTCAAGTGAATTGATAACGTGTACACTTTTTTGTAGCCCAGTGTGTTGTTATACTGGTGGTTTATAAGTTTAATTGCGGCAAGTATTGCTCAAAGTGCATACTATAATGTGATATTTTTGTGTATTTACGTGGAGTGCATAACTAATTTGCTTCCACACAAATTTAGAATTACTTACAATAAATGAAAATAAGCATGTATTCATGTTCTAAATAACTATTCAGGAAATGTTTTGGTTTTAACCGCACTAAGTACTATCACAATGACAAAAGCCCCAACTTGACAAATATAAACAAATATAGTTTTTACTTCATATGCAGATAGGATGACAGTAGTCTTTTGCCTCTGGTTTCTTTCCGTTCAATGAACCTTCAAGAAAACCTGCCCGTTCTGAATTTGCAAAACTTGTCCAACGTCTTTTTACATCTTTTTGCCATTTGGCGTGAGTTACATTTCTTTATAAATTCTCCTATACAAAATTATATTTTTCACAGGTCGTGTTACGGCGGTCATTCATTACGCGGCATTCGATTTCATATCCAAATCAAGTCAGAAACCCGGCCATTATAATAAACCACTTAACCTAATTCTCTAATCGGATTTGCATATTTACTAGATAAACGGTTGGTAAAAGGGATCATATTATCATATACGAAGCGATAATATCGTCTGTGTTTATTAACCGATTTCAATGCGCTTTTCAGGATAGTTAAATATATGAGAAGATAGTATATATTTAGAATAACAACCTTTTAAGTTTTATATTAAACTTGTAATTTAACCTTATATGTAAAGGGCGTAAAAGGGGCGTGGTATTCATCATTTAAAATAAACTTGATATGCGAATGAAATACTTTTACCTACAAACCAAAAATGGCTGCTGTAGCTGCTATATTATTCATCGTACCTCCAAACAGACAGACAGACATGGCTAATTCGACTAAGTATTTCAAGTATCAAGTATTTATATACTTAGTGCGGTCTGACTCATCTCGGTTTGCCAAAGTTATTAACCCTGTTTTTATCCATTTGACCTTAAGGACAAAGAAGTCAGAAAACGTTTCAAATTCTCACCATTACATCCGATGCCACATAACAAGTCTAACTTTAAAATTGCGGCTCATGTGTTTTATTTTGTGGTTGGCTGGGAATATAATATATAAAATTCTTAAATCTAGGAGAATCAAAATACGGAAAATAATAAAAATTGTTACACTTTTCGAAATCGACGCGGTTATTCAAACGAACAAACATACAGACAGACATGGCTGGATCGACTCAACTCATCGTCCTGATTAAGAATTTATATATTTACCCCATAAACCGGTCTGTCACACCTCCTGCTTGGTAAATACATTCGCAAAATTTTATTAACCCTGTTTAATACAGCGTATAATAATATATAAAATATTTTATTTGATGAACAGATTTATTGTAGAATCCAAATAATATAAACATTAAATTTACACCATGTCGGTCTTTTTCAAAGCCGTTAATTAAAATTAATGGATCATAAGTTGAACGAATATGTATGTATTTACAGATATAAATTTCAATCTGTCAATTAAAAGTCACTCCAAAAAAAAAGTTTACAAATGTTAACTAAATTATTGATGTATTTCAGGAATCGTATTGTACTACACGGTACATATTCCATTTATAGATATCATCAAAATATAACTAAAAACAATTTGAACGGCGCAGATCAGTATGACAAGCCCGACTGTATAATACCACATACCCTATATATTTTATATATAATTCTAATATAATACAAATATTTTAAAAATAATTTAATATATTTATATTTTGTTTTTATAAACCGCTTGCGCTTTTCAAGATAGTTAAATATAATAGAAAAGAGTTTATGTGCCGAATAACAATATTCTATGTTCAAAATTACGATTGCTATTTAACTTCATATGTTTAAATATTCAGACATACGCACAGTGCAAGTGCCTATCAACGTGCTTGGTATTGCCAGCCCTCTCGCACGCTATTCCCATACGTATTATATCTCCTTTGTTTATTAACCAATTAAAATGCGCTTTTCAATACAGTTAAATATAATATAAGAAAGATTTTATTTAACAATAACAACATTCTAATTATTAATATTAATATAACGCTTGTCGTGAAGGGGACAATTTGAACGATTGAAATAAACTTGATCATGAATACACCTACCGATAGCAACTCAAACGGCTTCTCTAGCTTTTGTAGTTTCCGAAATCGACGCGTTCATACAGACGGACAGACAGACAGGGCTAAATCGACTCAGCTCGTCTCCCTGATCAAGAATATATATAGTTTGTGGGGTTTGCCACGCCTCCTTATGCCTGTTACATACATTCGCTCAAAGTTATTAACCCTGGTTTTCCCATTTTTCAAATGGGCACAGGGTATAACAAATATAGTTTACGAACAATTGGCATGTCAATAAGTTCCGGATACTATTTGTTTACTTCCCTATTTGTCATCCAAAATGCTTCAACTCACCTCATTTAAATGCAGCGCTGGTCATACAAGAGGACAATCGACGCGTCGACACGGTACGAATTATATCTGTTCAAATAAATTACATAAATAGCAAAATCACATTAATGCTTTTTATCAAAAATCTAGAAACATATTTTATATACGCATTTATTTATTATACCCTGTGACCATTTGAAAAATAAAAAAAAATCTCGCGGGCGCAAGCCCGACTGTCCTATACCCTGTACCAAAGATCAGCCTTGCTAGTACAGTATTCTATTTAAAATATATTTTGAATCTAATTCAATTTAAATTCCGAATACCAACTTTCTATATTGAATAAAAATATTTTATTTATATTATTTCGCCGCTCGAATCCGCTAGCGATTAATAAATATAATCGCTACCCAGGGAACACCACGAGGAGGAAGGAGAATAATACTAACTGATCCTCCTAAATACAGTGGCTCGCAGCTTATTTCGTGCAGTTACCTAAAAAAAGTTCTGCTCGTTATTCCTGCTAAACTAAGACAGATAATAAAAAAATTGAAATGCAGTATTTTAATAGGGAAAGTTAACATGTTTATTAAACAAAAGCGATTTTCCTAATCATAAAAATCTCGCGGGCTAGCGCCCGCAAGACATGACAGTCGGGCAAGCCCGACTGTTTTATACCCTGTACCAAAGATCAGCTTTGCTAGTACAGTATTCTATTTAAAATATATTTTGAATTTAATTTAATTTATATTGAATAAAAATATTTTATTTATATTATATCGCCGCTCGAATCCGCTAATGATTAATAAATATAATCGATACCCAGGGAACACCACGAGGAGGGCAATGGTATATCGGGATATTATTATATGTAGCATAGCCTACTACTACTTACATATACATCAAAATTAAATTTAAAAAAAATTCTTTAATTAATCATAATTCTATTAATAATGGACCGATATAATTGAAATTTGCAGAATTGGTAGATATTAATCATCTCCACAGTTCGTAGAAGAAAGAATTTATTTAGATAGATTTATATGTCTTAAATTGGTCAATTTATTATATTTATGGCCATTGCTCGAGGTAGGGGCGTGGCATCCAAAAATTTAAATATACTTGTTCTGCATAAAATGACCAAAACGGCTGCTCCAGCTCTTATAGGTTGCTGAGATCGACGCGTTCACACAGACGGACAGACAGACAGACAAGGCTAAATCGACTCAGCTCGTCTCCCTGATCAAGAATATATATAGTTTGTGGGGTCTGCTACGCCTCCTTCTGCCTGTTACATACATACATGCACAAAGTTATTAGCCCTGTTTTTCCCATTTTTCAAATGGGCACAGGGTATAAAAAGGGTACGAGATGGTAAACAGATTTTAACGGCGATTGCCTTGATATTCGAAAAATTGTGAACAATTATTTCAGACTGAAGATGGTTTTAACAGCAACTAAAACAGTACTACCACGTGAAGGCCGGTCACATCTAAAAACAGAAAAATTATCCGACATCAACTCATTATCTGAAATGGGTGGATTTAACCAAGTTTCAGTAAATACAATAATATCAGACTCAAACGAGAAGCTATTAATGTAAAGATTTGTAAGCTTAGAATTCAGACCTCTGACATTTTAATAAATAATATTTATACTGTCAGAAACAAAATCTAGTTTTTTGAATTAGAAGACGAAGCTTTAGAAGATTGAATATGTGGCAGATTAATCGGCATTGGACGAGATTTCACTTTCGGTTTAAATTCATTAACTACCAAATTCTCAGGCCAAAATGTTCTATCACTAAGAATACCAAAGAATTGAGGGATTACTGAAATTTATGTAACATATGGGCATTTCCACAAAAAGGTCCACCGCGGCCAAAAAATTAAAATTTCTTAAAAATGATATTTTTTGAAAATATCTATTATAATCTATTAAAGTTTTCAAAATATTCGAATGCAAAGTCGCGCAAACGCATTTTTTGTAATTTTAACGTTTTTTAGGGCATTTTTTTTTTGAAAACAGCTTCTCAAACAAAAGCATCATGCTCTGTCATTTGTTTTCAAAGTCACTCCTGTTATGTAAAAATAAATAAATTCACTATTTTTTGTTAATTTAAAAACATTTTTACCATTTTTTAGACCCTTTACTTTAAAAAAGTAAAAGAGGTCTATTAACATAGTGCAAAAAGGAAATGTGTGTAACACCCAGAAGGAGGCGTGGCAGACCCCACAAAGTATATATATTCTTGATCAGGACGACAAGTCGAGTCGATATAGCCATGTCCGTCTGTCCGTCTGTCTGTCTGTATGAACACCTAGATCTCAGCAACTATAAGAGCTAGAGACACCATATTTGGGATTTAGGTTCTCCTAATCAGTAAACAGCACGAGTTTGTTTTAGATTTTAGATACCTGCCCCCCTTCCCCCGCAAACCACAAAAAGCTACTATTGACTTGTAATTTGGTACGTAACTAGCTTATGACTAACTCTGTTGACCCTGTGAATTTCGTTTAAATCGGATAAGAAACAGCGAAATAATGGAACGGACAATTTGCCGCACTAGGCCGAGGGGGGGTGGTGTGTAGCTTAGTGTTTGTGCCTCTGATTGTGTTTGTATGTACAAATACTCAAAGTAAAGGGTCTCCTACAGTCGGTTACGTCCGACTGTAGCCCCCGTCCCACTGATCTGCCCCGTCCATATATTTTGCTTAAATATTTTCCAACAACAACAATAACAAAAACATACAAAAAAATGGTCCTATATGAAATGTCGCGTTTGAGTTTTTTAAATTGAATTAAAAAAATCTTTGAAAAAAATTATAACCATTTTGAAGAGGCATCAATGCACAAGAGTTTAAAATTTGTTGCATTCAAATATTTCCACTGGATTCGTTGAAATTGGCGAATGAAGTGGTTGACCTCAAATGCCACTACCATTTTTGTCGCGTCAGAAATGACTTGAATTTTTCAATTTTCGTAAAATGAAAAGTTACCCAAAATCAATCTTTCCACCAATGAAAGAGCTAATTAAATGCCTTTCCGAAAAAAAAATCGCTTCCTTTGCACAGTTTTTTTTTACTTTAAACGCGTACGAATGTCCAAAACGCCACGGTGGAAATGCCCATATGTAATAAAAATTTGGACGGGGAAGATCAGTCGGACGGGACAAATCAGTCGGACGGGCCCGACTCTAGAATACCCTGTGCCTTTTATTTTATATACAATTTTATAAAACTGTCACACTAAGCGTATCAGCAGTACTTCTTCTTTTTCGCTTTATACGTGCGCCAGCTGCGGTGCGCTGCGCTGCTGCAGTTGCGCTGCTGGGCTGCGCTGCCAATTGCGTAGCTTATATCTACTTTGTTTATAAACCGATTTTAATGCGCTTTTGAGGATAGTTAAATATAATAGACGAGAGTATATATACCAAATAACAACATTCTATGTTCAATATTACGCTGGTTTTTGAACTTTTAGGTTCAACTATTGTGTAGCTTATATCTCCTGTGTTTATTAACCAATTTCAATGCGCTTTACCGGACAGTTAAATGTAATATTAGAGAGCATATGTTCCGAATAACAACATTCTATGTTCAATATTACGCTTGTATTTCAACTTTTTATGTTAAAGAGCACGAGGTTGTTTGAGTTTTATTGATTTTTGGGCGTAAAGGGGCGTGGCATCCAATTTTCGAAACAAACTTGATCTGCGTAATATAACTACCTATCTATAGCAACCAAAACGGCATCTCCAGCTTCTGTAGTTGCTGAGATCGACGCGTTCATCCAAACAGACGGACAGACGGACAGACAGACAGACAGACGGACATCGCTAAATCGACTCAGCTCGTCTACCTGATCAAGAATATATATACTTTGTGGGGTCTGCCACGCCTCCTTCTGTCTGTTACATACATTCTGATAAAGTTAACCCTGTTTTTCCCATTTTTCAAATGAGCACAGGGTATAAAAATATTGGCAACATTGGTAGACTATATGCAATTAAAATGATTATTTATGAGAAATTCGACAAATAAACTTTTAATTTCGGTTTTTCTATTTTTGTTAAAATAACACCAATACAACAACCACACATTTAATATAGTATGTGCACATCAGTAATGGAAAAAAATTCTAATTTTAGGTGATAACCGGAGCAGACTAAGTTTTAATGATGCGTAGGAGAGTTGCGCTGGTAAGTTAACAAGTTATTGGTTAAATTTATGTGAAATTTCTTTTCTGGCTTAAAATCCAGGGACCGTAAATAATTATAATGAGTTTAAAAAAAACAAACCCGAAAAACTCTAAAAAATGTTTGAAAAAAAAAAAATTTAATTTTTAAAGCTTAATTAAACATTAAAAATAAAAAATTATTTTTAAAAAATATGATTTAAAAATTATTTTTAATTTTGATAATAAAAATCAAAAAATAAAAATTGACATGAAATAACTTTTATGTGCTAGTGTGCATATATACACACTATGCACTTTTTGCATATTGGTGAATACAGCAAGCACATACTGTGTATGTATGTATACATATATGCACACTTGCACATAAAAAATGTCAATGTCAATTTTAATTTTTTTGATTTTTATAATTAAAATCAAAAATAAACCAGTAAGGACGGAGCTACAGTCGGACGCAACCGACTGTAGGAGACCCTGTACTTTGTGTTTTCTTCGCTGTTTCTTATCCGATCGTGACGTAATTTACAGTATCGGTGGAAACTGTCATATACTACGTACATACCAAATCCTAAGTCATTAGCTGTTAAACTGTAGATTTAAAACTGAAAACTGTTGCTAATTTGGTTTTTCGGTTAGCGAATGAATGGAAGGAGTTATCAAAAAACCCAAACTATCTTGATCTGATGGCTGCATAGGAAAACATAAATACCAAAAAATTGTATTTATAGCTCCTATAGTCTGCAAGATATAGGTGGCTTCTCTGTCTGCGCTATCTTCGCTGTTTCTTTTCCGTTGGAAATGTAATTCACAGCATTGATGGATAATACCATAGGCTGGGTACATGCCAAATCCCAAGTCTTTAGCTTTTAAACTGTGGCTGTTGTGGGATTTACATACATTTACAAAATAATGGTTTGTTACATAACTTAGCTGTTTCTTGTCCGATTGTAATGTAATTCACAACATCGACGGATAATTCTGTAGGCTACATATATGCCAAATGGCAAGTTTGTAGCTTTATTATTGTGGCTGCAGTGGCACATATACGTATTTTGAAATAGATTGTCTCTTGCATATCTTCGCTAATTCAAATTCAAATCATAAATAAATTAATAGCATCGGTGGAGAATACCTTAGGCTACGTACATGCCAAATTACAAGTTTGTAGCGCTATTATTGTGGCTGCTGTGGCGTTTATAGTTTTAGAGATTTTTGAGGTAGGTGTAGATTTTTGATAATTCGCGGATGAAGGAGGCGAGATATCCAAAGTTTGAAACAAACTTGATCTGCTTGCATTAGCTGACCACCTAAATCCGGAAAGGTGGTGTCTTTATCTCTTATAGTTGCTGAGATCTAGGTGTTCATACGGACAGACACACAGACGGACAGACGGACAGACGGACGGACGGACAGACGGACATGGCTATATCAACTCAGCTCGTCGTCCTGAGTCAGAATATATATACTTTGTGGGGTCTACCACGCTTCCTTCTGCCTGTTACATACATCTGTCAGTTGCACTAAATTAATAGACCCTTTTACTTTTTTAAAGTACAGGGTCTAAAAATACATATATATTCTTGATAAGGACGACAAGCTGTGTTGATATGTCTATGTATGTCCCACTGTCCATCTGTTTGTTGTCCGTTCGAACACCTGAGTCTCGACAACTATTTTCGATATGTAGGTTCTCGAATGCTGTTCGTCGATCACTACTGCAGTCACCTAGATGTCGATAGCTAAAAGTAAAGTCAAAAGTTAAGACCTGAAAGGGCGGATCAGTCGGACGCGCCCTATATTCAAAATACAATTTTTCAAAAATATCACACGAAGCGCAGCTTCGTCCTTTTTTTATGACTGTCAGCGCGGCTGATACAGCGCGAGGTAACGCTTGCAATATTGTTTCGTTTCCTGTGTTCATTAACCGATTTCTTTTAAGGATAAATAAAATATAATATAAGAGTATATATTCCAAATAATTCAACTTTATATGTTCAAAATTACGAGGCTATATGAATTTTATTAATACTGAGTGTAAAAGGGGCGAGTTAACCAAGATTTGAAATAAACTTGATTTACGTATTAAATACATCTACCCATAGCAACCATTCAGACGGAAGGACATCGCTAAATCGGCTCAGCTCGTCCCCCTGATCAAGAATATATATAGTTTGTGACGTCTGTCACGCCTCTTTCTGTGTGTTACATACATTCTAATAAAGTTATTACCCTGTTTTACCCATTTTTATAAAAGTTACATATTTACTAAAATAAATTTTAAATTTGTTTCCAATTACATTCAGCTACTGTACCTATGGGTAGCAGCGGTAACAGGTCATATACGCATAGAGGCTCCCGAGGTGCATGTTGCGCCCATTTACAAACCAGCATTTATAAGAGCGGCGGTAGAGAGCATGCCGGTAGAGGATGAGCCCGAGGCCCTAAGTCGATTCAGCATTAAACCTAATTTTGGTGACACTTTTCTACCCTTACGCAGCGCCGTAGAGAGTGTTCCGAGTATAAATGAGAAGAACGTAGCAAAGCTAAGGGAATCCTCGTCTTTGCGCTCGTTTATAAGAGATTCCGTAGAGGCGCAACCGAGCGATGATGTCGATGATGACACCGATGAATTACAGCCAGACGAATTATTGGGCAGCTATGTTCGCGATGTTTCAGAGAAAACGCAACAGGATAAGTTAAGTCACATGGGCGAACCTGACCCTTGGTCAGTTTCAGATAAATATGCTGCTTTCATTGCTCCAATTGGAAGTCAGAATTATCGACCTCAACCATATCGCTCGGGATCTCCACATCAAGAACTCCTAAAGTCTGTGTACATTGATCAAGCGGAAAACGTTGATGTAATAGACGATCATCGTAAGCCAGAACAGCAATTTTATGGTGCTCTAGCACAAACTAAGCCTTCTCAATATACAGAAGCCTATGGCGCCTTGTTACAAGTGAAGACGACCACCCAGAAGAAAAACTATAACGCGGAACCCAAAGTTCTCTGCTATATGTCTAACTGGGCATTTTATCGGAAAGCCGATGGTCACTTTGTACCGGAACAACTTGACGTTAAACTTTGTTCAGCCATCGTGTACTCATTCGCGTCTCTGGATCCCGATCATCTCACTATACGTGAGTTCGATCCTTGGGTTGATATTGAGAATCAATACTATAAAAGAGTAATTGCACTTAAAGTTCCTGTGCTAATAGCCATCGGTGGATGGACGGATTCAAGTGGAGACAAGTACTCAAGGCTCGCCAGTAACGAGATAAAGCGTAAAGTATTTGCGTCCAGTGTTGCTGGATTTCTTCAACGTTATGGTTTTAGTGGACTACACTTGGACTGGAACTATCCCAAGTGTTGGCAGAGCGATTGCAATAAGGGACCAGCAAGTGACAAACCTAATTTAACAAAGCTGCTGCGTGAGATCCGAGCAGAGCTAACTCGTTTAAGTCCTAAGATGCAGCTGGGTGTTGCTATTTCTGGATACAAGGAGATTATTAGTGAGGCGTACGAGCTTTCTGCACTGTCGGAGATCGTTGACTATATGACTGTAATGAGTTACGACTATCATGGCTCATGGGAAGGCCAGACGGGTCATGTGAGTCCACTGTTTGGACGGCCACAAGATAAATATCCACAGTACAATACAGACTATACTCTACAACTCCTCGTTAAATTGGGCGCTCGTCGAGAAAAAATTATCATGAGTATTCCCTTCTACGGACAGACGTTCACTTTACAGCACAACAGCCATCGCTTAATAGGCGAAGGCGTGCCCAGCAATGGCCCTGGAGAAGCCGGTGAACTAACCAAACAGCCAGGTATGTTAGCCTACTACGAAATCTGTCATCGCATTCGCAAGCAGAAATGGCAGACTGGGCGGGATTTGGATCGTAAAAGCGGACCCTACGCTGTGTTCAAAAACCAATGGGTAGGCTATGAAGATCCAGCTAGTGTAGAAGCAAAGGCTCGGTATGCTGTCAACAATGGTTTCGGTGGCATTGCGGCCTGGACCATTGACTTGGATGACTTCCAAAATCGTTGTTGTAGTGAATCGTATCCTCTTCTTAAAGCTATAAATCGGGCTTTGGGTCGTTTGAACTCTGAACCTCCAACTGATAATAACTGCAAACGTCCACCAACGCCGGTTACACCAGTTCCTCCACAAATGACCACTATAAGCAGTGATGGCTCATTGGGATCAGCCCAGCATGATCATACTACGTCTTGGCCCACCTGGGATTTGAGTAGCAGCACCACTCGAAAGCCACCCACCAGCATTTCAACAACGCGTCAAACAACTACCGTTAAGTCCGAAACTAGCACTACGACAACTCCAATCTGGTGGACTTCCACGACAATGAAATATACGTCAACAATAAAGCCCAAGCCTAAGCCTACGTCCAAACCCAAGCCAACGCAGACAACTTCTCGACCAGCACATACCACAATTCCTGTGCCTGCACTAGTATATCCGGTTGTGCAGGCCTCAAGCTGCGAGCCTGGACAATTCTATCCTGATTTAAAAAACTGCAATGCCTATTATCACTGCATAATTGCTGGCGAAATGCGTCAACAATTTTGTCCCGGCGGTCTTCATTGGAATAACGAAAACAAGGGATGTGATTGGCCGGCGTCTGCTCAATGTTCGGTAAGAAACCAAGAGGCGAGCACATATAGACCGCCAATTACTACCACTACCAAGCCTATCAGTAGCTTCTCCTCCACAAAAAAACCCAGGAAAACCACAATCGCGCCCAAACCCAGTCGCCAGCCTACAAAACCGCATCGAACTACAACTAGACGTCCATCCTCATCACCTCGGTGCAACGAAGGCGAATACTATACACACAGAAATTGCGGAAAATATTACATTTGTGTGAATGGAGCCCTAGTTCCCAGCGAATGTGGTGGAGAACTTCATTGGGATGGAATAAGGGGGATCTGCGATTGGCCACAGAACGTACAATGCGTAACCAGCAAGAAGTACTTGAGAGTTGTTCAATCCAAGGCTACAGAGGAGGATCCTTGCAATGGGGAAGAACGTGTTCCATATCCAGGCGATTGTTCGAAGTACTTGTTCTGCCTCTGGAATCGTCTGCAGGCTGGTGATTGTCCACCTGGATTACACTATAACGAGGTGATAGGAAATTGTGATTGGCCAACGTCTGCGAATTGTCAAGAGGGTATATCTGGTTCTATTGGAACTGCGAATAACCCTAAGCCTCCAGCTGCAGCTAAGCCAGTGCCGACAACACCAAGACCAAGTACCACACCAAGACCCACCTATCCCACAGATAAACCAGACCTTCAGCCCCTAAATGGTTACTACAAGGTAGTCTGCTATTTCACTAACTGGGCTTGGTATCGTAAAGGTTTAGGCCGATATACACCCGACGATATCAATACAGATCTTTGCACTCACGTAGTTTATGGGTTTGCCGTTCTTGATTACTCCGAGTTGACTTTACGCACCCATGACTCATGGGCGGACATTGACAATAACTTCTATACGCGAGTAAGCGGATTGAAAAATAAGGGCATTAAGGTAAGTCTAGCCTTAGGTGGTTGGAACGATTCCCAAGGTGACAAGTATAGTCGCTTAGTCCGCAGCGCTGCGGCTCGCGCAAAGTTTATTCGTCATGCCTTAGACTTCATTGAAAAATATGGTTTTGAGGGACTGGATTTAGATTGGGAATATCCGGTATGTTGGCAAACTGAATGCAGCAAAGGATTTTCGGACGAAAAAGATGGATTCACGGCCTGGGTGAGGGAACTATCTGAGGCGTTTAGACCACGCGGCTTGTTGCTCTCTACTGCAGTTTCACCAAGCAAAAAAATAATAGATGCAGGCTACGATGTGCCCGAGCTCTCAAAATACTTTGATTGGATCGCGGTAATGACTTACGATTTCCACGGTCAGTGGGATAAAAAAACTGGACATGTGGCCCCTATTTATTACCATTCCGATGACGATTACGATTATTTTAATGCGGTATGAACTCGAGCCAATGTGTCTCGAACAACTACTAATTATTTAAATCTTTTTCGTTTTTAGAACTACTCGCTTAACTATTGGATAGAGAAGGGCGCTCCATCGCGGAAGATTGTAATGGGCATGCCACTTTATGGACAGTCCTTTACGCTAGAAAATGCCAAAAATAATGGACTAAATGCAAAGGCTCCAGGGCCTGGTCAAGCAGGTGAATTTACGAAAGCAGCGGGATTTCTGGCATACTATGAAGTGAGTATTTTCCTGTTATTTAAACAAATCACTATTATTTTAAATTTGCAACTACAGATTTGTGAGCGTGTGAAACATCAGGGTTGGACAGTTGTCCAAGATGAAAAAGGTCGCATGGGTCCTTACGCATTTAAGGGCACTCAATGGGTTTCGTTTGATGATCCGGCAATGATACGCAAAAAATCTCAATTGGTGCGCGCTTTGGATTTGGGTGGTGGTATGGTCTGGGCTTTAGATCTTGATGATTTCCGAAATCGTTGTGGTACAGGAGTTCACCCACTGCTTCACCAAATTCATGATGTTCTTAAAGATGCTCCAAGCGAATATGAGCCTACGCGTAAGTTGTTGAATAATTAAGTTAATCTTATGAAGTCAAGCAAGAATGCTTTCTATTAGCCGGTCTCAATCCTGTTGAAGTGCAATCTGTGGAAGAACAACCTATATCCAGTGAAATAGGACCTACATCCGTTGAAAGCGCTAATGGGCAAGAATCACAAGAAAGCAATGAAGCAGAAGAAATTGAAAACGAAACGGGAGCAGAAGAGCAAGAAGAAGAACAACCGGTGGCAGTTATTCATCCCGCCGAAATCGAAGAAGTTTACGTTGAAGAAAACAGCAGTGAATCCCAATCCTCACAAGAAAATGAATTAAGCCCCAATGGAGATGTAGAAGAAGGTGACTTTGAAGTCGAAGAAGCGGAAGATAATGGAATCACAGCCGATTACAAGATCGTTTGTTACTTCACCAACTGGGCATGGTATCGCCAAGGAGGTGGCAAGTTTTTGCCAGAAAATATAAACGAAGATCTCTGTACGCACATTGTCTATGGGTTTGCGGTCTTAAATCGAGAGAAACTTACGATACAGCCACATGACTCTTGGGCAGATCTTGACAACAAGTTCTATGAGCGTGTTGTTGCGTATAGGAAGAAAGGTATTAGAGTTACGGTGGCATTAGGTGGCTGGAACGACTCTGCTGGCGATAAGTATTCCCGTTTGGTCAGAAGTCCGACAGCTCGTGAAAGGTTCATTCGCCATGTGGTGGACTTCATAGAAAAGTATGGATTTGATGGACTGGATTTAGACTGGGAGTATCCCGTATGTTGGCAGGTAGACTGCAAAAAGGGTACCGCCGATGAGAAACAAGGATTTACTGATTTAGTACAAGAACTGTCAAAAGCTTTTAAACCAAGGAATCTTATCCTCTCCGCTGCAGTCTCACCTAACAAAAAAGTCATCGATGCGGGTTACAATGTGCCTAATTTGTCAAGATACTTTGATTGGATCGCTGTTATGGCCTATGACTACCATGGACAATGGGACAAGCGCACAGGACACGTGGCACCGATGTACGATCATCCCGAGGGCACATCAACGTTTAATGCCAATTACTCCATTAACTACTGGCTGAAAAGTGGTGCAGACCGAAAAAAAATTATTATGGGAATGCCTATGTACGGTCAATCATTCTCTTTAGCCCAGGCGAGCGACCACCAGTTAAATGCACCCACCTACGGCGGCGGAGAGGCTGGTGAGGCAACGCGTGCTAGAGGATTTCTTGCATACTACGAAATCTGTACCTACATTCAACGTAAAGGATGGAATGTAGTACGCGATGCTCGTGGACGCATGGGTCCCTTTGCATATTCCCGAGATCAGTGGGTCTCCTTTGATGACGTACCGATGATTCGGCATAAGAGTGAGTACGTACGAGCCATGGGATTAGGTGGAGCCATGATCTGGGCCCTTGACTTAGACGATTTTAAAAATGATTGCGGATGTGAGTCGTATCCTCTTCTAAAAACCATAAACAGAGTGTTAAGGGGCTATAAATCACCGCATACCAAGTGTGTTCTGGAACAGAGCGAAAAGACCATGAGTAAGTATAATAAGAAATATATCTAGTTCGATCACCAATTTATATTATTATTTACAGTTGCTGCAGATAAAGGAACTCTAGAATTAGCTAAACCAATTGTAAACACTGTAAGCCCTGCAGAAATTGTAGTGACGCTATCACATACTGATCCTAGTCAGACGATAGATTGCAATGAACGAAATTTTGCACCACACGAGCAGGACTGCAATAAGTACTACATCTGCCAGTACGGCGAAATGATCGAGCAGCGGTAAGACATATATGTTGATTTGTACAAATATTTCATTAAAGAAATGTATATACAGTTGTCCTGCCGGATTACACTGGAACGAGAACTATTGCGATTGGCCAAATAATGCACATTGTGGAGTGCGTGCTGATCAAACCACTTCACCACCAATGATACAGCGTCCTAAACCCACTACTGCAACAACCTCAGAGAGCAAACCCACAAAAAAACCCATTGCACGTCCAAAACCAACGCAAGCTCCATTGGTTCCCCCACTTAGTCAGAATGAAGATTACAAGGTGGTTTGTTACTTTACAAACTGGGCATGGTATCGTCCTGGACAAGGAAAATATGTGCCGGAAGATATCGATGAGAATTTGTGTACACACATTGTTTACGGTTTTGCGGTACTCAACAGCAACTCGTTGACTATCAAGACTCACGATTCTTGGGCCGACGTCGATAACAGATTCTACGAGCGTGTTGTGGAATACAAACGTAAGGGGTTACGTGTAACAGTGGCTATTGGTGGCTGGAATGACTCCCTAAGGCAGCAAATACGCTCGCT